>BPTQ01000006.1:55023238-55227925 GCA_019973895.1 Chrysanthemum seticuspe | reverse complement strand
CCTCCCAATCACGTGCCGCAATAACCTCTCTTTCGAAAAACAAACACATCTGATCCTGTAAGTCATCACTATCACAAGCGAATCCAAGCTCACCCAAACATTCCGAGTGCGACATATTAGCAACAAACAGTTTACGACACAACAAGAACAAACACAATTTCACATACATCCAACCACATATTTATAACCAAAAAAAAGGTGCAAAAGATGCTCCACTAACAACAGTTTCTGCACCATCAAAACACATTTGCTTTAATAATCGAAGGCGTGCAACCGTGACAGGAAAACTGAACCAACCCACTACAAATAAAGCTGATAACACCATAAAAAACACTGCCAACACCAACTCAAAAAGAAAAAAACCATGTGCCTCAAAAGCATACAGAATGCAACAAAACACAGTCCATACCAAACCACTTCAAACATAAGGACAAACACAAACAACACCTAAATTCAAAGAGCACAAAAATTTATAGCATACTAACTGCAACCCCTTACAACTATGCCTTTGCTTATGCTTATCGGAAAAAGATCAACTACAACGTATGATTATCCATAAATCTAACGCAACAATCACACCATTGTTGTCATAAAATGCAACCATTCATATATACCTGTTATCTAAATAATGATCAAACGTAACTATCATTACAAATTTTCATCTTATACTATGAATACAACGATCTGCACATGCACAGGCAAAGTTGACATAAAAGAGATATGCCCTCACAACCCAACATTATCAAAATTTTAACAACGATCACAAAACAAAGGAAAAACATTTGCAAACGTAGCATAAAAGTACCATCATCTTTTTCATTAATAACATCATAATTACAATATTTTTCAGCCAACATGATGAGGGTGGTATACATACCAAAACTGTAACCATCTTTGGGCTACACCCAACCCTTAACACTACATAAAAACAAAGGAAACCTAGAATGACAAACAAGTTGAAACTTCCACAAAAGATTAAAAAACCTGCCTACAAACAGACTAATCATCACATGCCTGCTCATTGACCTCCATGAAACTAACTTGCTCTTCCTTTGTCGCTATCCCACCACGTATCCCATCAATAAGAGCATCAAGTGCGGCCAAGGACTGTCGATCCACACGCTGAAGCTCGACAAGTCCCTGCAAACCATCAACGGCATCGCTATCAAATGACCCATACCACTGAGTTTCTACAATCATCCTACCACGCTTCTCAATTTTCCAAACCAATTGCTGTCGCTCCCCCTCCATACGTAACAGAAAAGTGCGGTCTTCAGCAACCTCGGTACTAAAAAGGTACTTAAAAGCTGATGGCAGGTTCTCAGATCCACTGGCAGCCTTGATTTCATCGATATTAGGCATGACACTCATCTTAAGAAGGTTACAGCAAGCAGGTGTAAACCAGAAAGGAGGAAACGTGAAGGAAACCACAAAACGGGCTATTACCCCTATATAATTAGGTCAACACAACCGGCTAAACAAATACGGAAACTTTGAGAGGCCCAATTATAAATACGAAAACTTACAAACAAAAAATTAAGGTACAAAAATGGAAAAAATATATATATATACATATATAAAACGGTATAAAAAAAAGACATTCTAAAAAGAAAAAAAAAAAAAAAAAACTTGAAGGAACTTATAAAATGCCCAAGGCTAAAAAATATTCAGTTACCATTAAAAAAAACGAAACCAAACAACGTACACTTTATACACATTACCGACAATAAATTCACCACGACAACTCCAGCAAATCCTAAAGACAACTACGGATTAAAAATCTTAGTAAAACGCCCCCGTCGCATCGCGGCGGGTTTCATGGTCGTTTTCTTCATGAAACGTGCAAATAAAGGCTAAAAAAAATTAAAAATAAAAAATAAAAAAGAAAAAAAACATAACTCATCTTTTGACTTTTTTTCTCTTAGCTAAGGGTGGTGGCATTCATGACTCACAATACTTCACCACCCACCAATAATATCATTCCACTTAATCTCATACCTCACTCATACCTCATCATAGTTTTCTAGTGACAATCATGATTCCATACCTCACTCAATTTTTTTTTTCTTTTTTTTTAAATTCATAATTATATTAAATAATTAAATAAAAACATAATATTTCATTAACAATAAAAAAATTACATTAAACTTAGAAAAAAAAAGAAAATTACATCACCGTTGAAATAAAAAGAAAATTACACTAGTCATCGAGGTATGCTAAGTCTTGAGCCGCTACATGCTCCGTAAGATCATATCAGAGACGATTATGGATATCTTCGTCGATTAACTCCTGTAGTGCACTGTCATCGTAAATTGGCGCGACCGGCTGATCCATTATATGAACCGGTGATATTGCCATCTCGTCGTCTTTTAAAATCATATTGTGGAATATAATACACGTATAAACGAGGTGTCGAATCTTTTCGACCGACATAGCCCGGAGAGGACGACTGGGAATCATTCATTTTGCCTTAAGACGCCCAAAAGCTCGTTCGACATCCTTTCTTTCAGACTCTTGTAGCTTCTTGAATCTGTTTTCCTTCGGGTCAGTGGGATACTTATATGCTTTAGCAAACGTTGAATACGTATGATAAATTCCATCCGTAAGATAATATCCACGTTTGTAAAGCCGTCCATTTAGAGTAAATGAACTGTTTGGCGCCGTTCCATTTCGCTCAGTAAGATACAACGGAGATTGATTCAAAACATTGATGTCGTTGTTTGCACCGGGAGGACCAAAAAACGAATGCCAAATCCACAAATCATTTGAAGCGACGACTTCAAGCATAATAGTCGGGTATTGGTGATCACCTCTCTTATATGGCCTTTCAAATGCCTAGGACAATTTCGCCAAACGAAATGTGTACAATCAATGCTACCAAGCATTCCAGGAATGTGATGTTTTTCTTCATGTGCCTCGAATAACCGTGCAACGTCATGGGTTGTCGGCCTACGTAAGAACTCTCGACCATATAATTCAATTATCGTATGGCAAAAATGATCAACGCAATCTCCTACAAAATATTAAAGAGTAAAAAAAATAATAAATACCGAATTTAAAGAATAGTAAAAAATACCGAATTAAAAAAAAATACCGGACGTTCTTCGTGCCATGTTTAAATAGTCATCAAATCTATCCGGAGGTTCACCCGTTGCGAGTTGCCGAATAGACGATATGCATTTTTGTAATGCCGTGAAACTTTTTTTCCCCTAGCGTCTTCTCCCTCTTGAAACCATTCAAATCTCGCTTCAACATCACCAACAATTCTTAAAAACAAGCTTTTATTCATCCGAAATCTATCACGAAAAACATGGTCGGGAAACTTTGGTCGTTCTGATGAGATACTTCTCACCAGTGCAGATGTTGGTGTTCATGCTGAAGAGAACACTGCACAACATTTCATACATGCTGATACATCAACTACATCTCCAACTGCTGATGCTAATAAGACCAATCCTTCTGAAGGTACTCATTTTGCTCCTGTTGATGAACCTCAGAGCATTCCCACTGTCAGCCTTGGTGATGACTCTTCTGCTACACCTAAGGCTGTTCCTACTGAGACCACACCATTTGTTGCTTCTGGTGATGATCAAACTACTGTTGTTGCTGATCAACCTTATTCTTCTGAGAAGATTGATCCTGTTTCCACTGATGCATATGTTCCCTTTGAAGATGCTAAGTTTCCAGCTGCTGCACCAGTGCTGCCTACTTCAGATGCTCCAGTATCTCCTATCACTTCTCTTTCCTCTACACCTGGTGGAAGACAAAAGAGTCTTGCCAAGAAAAGGAAGTCTAGGGCACTTGATCTTCAGGCTTCATAGCGTTCTTTTATCAAAGATTTTGAGGAGGATGACTCTGATGAGGAGGAGGTAGTATAGTTTATGCTTGATAGATGGGAACTTACTTCTACTGGTGTTGGGGGGATAGGGTCTACCAATACTATTTATCGCAAGGATGGATCTGTCAGACATTTCACCTTTCTAACATAAATTCTCAATTTTGTGGATAGACAAGATCTGTTTAAGCTTTATGGTTTGGTGTCTAAGTATTTTGAGACTCATTCTGCTACGGGTGCTGGTTTATTTTTGCTGGGGGATCTTCAAGTCTTGTTTGACTCAGTTTATCAGGATGGTAAAGGTTTTAAGATTTGGGAAGGTCAGCATGACTGGAAAGTATATCGGTGGACATTCAATCCTTTCTCCAATGTTCATGTGGTGCAAACATGGTCTAGGGTATATCTTTATATGTTTTCCGATTTGCGTTACCCACTTTCTGTGACGCTGATGGAGCAAATGATGTCACATCAGTTGGTCTTTTCTACTGCTCCAGTGGGGTATGATGTGGTAAATGCAGAGCAGTTGGTGAAACGCATTAAGGATAAACTTATTGAGGAATCTGCTGGTGCATCTTCATGAATTTGGTATGCTGTTATATATATTTATTTGTTCTATATTCTTTTTTTCTTCTATTTTATTTGGTGTTAAAAAAAATGTTGTATATATTATGTGTTTACTAACTTTCATCTTTGAGGATCATGTTGTACTCTGGTGTCTCATATATGGTTTTTAACTCACCATGTCTTCATTGACAATGGGTTAACTTGCTTTGGGGGTACGGCTCTAGTGAGTATTCTCAAATTTGTTGATAGTTGCTGATTTACTAAAAATCAGAGGGTTATCAATGTACCCTTGTCTCACACACCAAACATTGGCTACTCCATGAGCAAACGGCTCTGGTAAAGAGACATCAAATTCGTTGGAAGGTTGACAACTTGCCAATAAGTTGTATGGTGCTCAACTCACCATGTCCTAATAGATGAAGAGTTGGATAGCCCACAAGTTCATGGCTTGTGGTAAAGGCAGTGGAATACCATGACTAGTCCTGAGTTAACGGCTTCAGGTAAAGACAAATCAAACCCGTTGATGGCTGTGATGGTTTGCCAAAAATCATTAGGGTTTTCCAACACACCATTGATTCACGTTCTAAGTGTTGGACTGGTTATTGGTTCACCAGGGGTGATGTCATGATTCCACTCAAGAACCAGCTAGCCCAAGAGTGAGTAGCTACTTGGTAAAGGCTTATCATGCTGATAGCTTTAGTGTTCCTGCTGATAGTGTAGTTACTGCGGATAGTGCAGTTACTACTGATAGTTAATATTGTTTCTACGGATATGTAGTTTTCGTATTATTAGTATTTAGTTGGGATATGCATGAGTTAAATTAGGAATAGATAATGCATATCTTTTGTGTGTTTTGCAAGCTGCTGAATTAGGGTTTCTTAATAGTATAAAAGAAACCAGCGGCTAGGGTTTGATGTACGCTTGTCAATAACATTGTTAGTAATTCAATATAGATCCATAGAGGATCAAGTCTTTTGTGTTCATTGTCTTCTTAATTCTTGTATTTATATTTTGCGTAAACATAAGTCTAGTAAAGGTTCTCCATAGTTTGCTTGTGATTACACAGGTTTACTATACATTCATAAAGGCTCTAAAGATCTATTTGGGACTGTTCCAACACGAGGCATGTGTTCCAGCTGCATCTAGGAATAGGGAGCAGGCGAGGGTACCCAAAGTTTGTACTTGACCATGCGGCATACGCCCTTCCTCCACTGCTTCCACCAATCCCACCCACAGAACAAGAGGAAACATCATCCTCGGTAACAAAACCTGTCACACAATAAACCATTGAAACCGCCACCCCCAGCGGACCTACACCACCCCCTCCCATGACATATGACCCAGCCGAAAAACTGCAAAAGCTGACTGAAAAGCCCCTGACAACAACACGAAAGGAACTATTCCCTCTAGAAGAACTAGAAGAGGCCGGGCACGAGTCCAAGAAACTTAAACGCGAATAGGCAATCATTGTCAAACAGGCTAACTTTCACTCTGCTACAGCCTCTAAAGACAAGATCACCAGACCGCGGCAACCCTCTAAAGGGATATATAAAGTAGGTAACTGAATGTATGTACTATCTAGGATGATAATCTAACACTACTGTAAAATGACTGATGCATATGACATGAGGATAAAAGCTTGCATTTTGTAATCACTAAAGCGTAATAGGCAGGCATATCAAACAAGTACATCCAGTGGTGCTTATAAAACCATAATTTTCCTGTAGCTGACTCGCGTCAAATATAACATCGCAATCCATGTGCACTATAAGTACAAGTGCATAACAAATCCAAAAACCATCACTAATACATTCAAAACACAATACTATTAAACATCGCGCACCCAAAACAATACATTATCACAACACTGCGACCATCCCAACTACCGTAGAACATGTAAACACTAGGATTAACACACATACTTTTACAAAACACAAATATCGCATACAGAATAAGAACACAAATAAAGACTCACAGAATACGACAAAACAACTAGAAGAAACAAAACAATCACAAGGACTCTTGACACAAACTGGAACAAAAACATCAAAGCACCCGGATACTGTTAATACACGCTGCAGTTGCACGAAGAGCAGCATGTGCTTCACGCACCATTGCCTGAAATGTAGCATGTTTCGAGCGTTCACGTGCCTCAACCTGTCTCAAATACGTGACAGACGTGGTCGCCACAAGGTTAGACCCCTCTTGAAGAACCTCTTGGATAAGGTCCTCCAGATATGTTATACGCGCTCCGATCTCAAAGCAGCGTGCACACACCGTAACCTCCCAATCACGTGCCGCAATAACCTCTCTTTCGAAAAACAAACACATCTGATCCTGTAAGTCATCACTATCACAAGCGAATCCAAGCTCACCCAAACATTCCGAGTGCGACATATTAGCAACAAACAGTTTACGACACAACAAGAACAAACACAATTTCACATACATCCAACCACATATTTATAACCAAAAAAAAGGTGCAAAAGATGCTCCACTAACAACAGTTTCTGCACCATCAAAACACATTTGCTTTAATAATCGAAGGCGTGCAACCGTGACAGGAAAACTGAACCAACCCACTACAAATAAAGCTGATAACACCATAAAAAACACTGCCAACACCAACTCAAAAAGAAAAAAACCATGTGCCTCAAAAGCATACAGAATGCAACAAAACACAGTCCATACCAAACCACTTCAAACATAAGGACAAACACAAACAACACCTAAATTCAAAAAGCACAAAAATTTATAGCATACTAACTGCAACCCCTTACAACTATGCCTTTGCGTATGCTTATCGGAAAAAGATCAACTACAACGTATGATTATCCATAAATCTAACGCAACAATCACACCATTGTTGTCATAAAATGCAACCATTCATATATACCTGTTATCTAAATAATGATCAAACGTAACTATCATTACAAATTTGCATCTTATACTATGAATACAACGATCTGCACATGCACAGACAAAGTTGACATAAAAGAGATATGCCCTCACAACCCAATATTATCAAAATTTTAACAACGATCACAAAACAAAGGAAAAACATTTGCAAACGTAGCATAAAAGTACCATCATCTTTTTCATTAATAACATCATAATTACAATATTTTTCAGCCAACATGATGAGGGTGGTATACATACCAAAACTGTAACCATCTTTGGGCTACACCCAACCCTTAACACTACATAAAAACAAAGGAAACCTAGAATGACAAACAAGTTGAAACTTCCACAAAAGATTAAAAAAACCTGCCTACAAACAGACTAATCATCACATGCCTGCTCATTGACCTCCATGAAACTAACTTGCTCTTCCTTTGTCGCTATCCCACCACGTATCCCATCAATAAGAGCATCAAGTGCGGCCAAGGACTGTCGATCCACACGCTGAAGCTCGACAAGTCCCTGCAAACCATCAACGGCATTGCTATCAAATGACCCATACCACTGAGTTTCTGCAATCATCCTACCACGCTTCTCAATTTTCCCAACCAATTGCTGTCGCTCCCCCTCCATACGCAACAGAAAAGCGCGGTCTTCAGCAACCTCGGTACTAAAAAGGTACTTAAAAGCTGATGGCAGGTTCTCAGATCCACTGGCAGCCTTGATTTCATCGATATTAGGCATGACACTCATCTTAAGAAGGTTACAGCAAGCAGGTGTAAACCAGAAAGGAGGAAACGTGAAGGAAACCACAAAACGGGCTATCACCCCTATATAATTAGGTCAACACAACCGGCTAAACAAATACGGAAACTTTGAGAGGCCCAATTATAAATACGAAAACTTACAAACAAAAAATTAAGGTACAAAAATGAAAAAAAAAAATTATATATATACATATATAAAACGGTATAAAAAAAAGACATTCTAAAAAGAAAAAAAAAAACTTGAAGGAACTTATAAAATGCCCAAGGCTAAAAAATATTCAGTTACCATTAAAAAAAAAACCGAAACCAAACAACGTACACTTTATACACATTACCGACAATAAATTCACCACGACAACTCCAGCAAATCCTAAAGACAACTACGGATTAAAAATCTTAGTAAAACGCCCCCGTCGCATCGCGGCGGGTTTCATGGTCGTTTTCTTCATGAAACGTGCAAATAAAGGCTAAAAACAATTAAAAATAAAAAAGAAAAAAGAAAAAAAAACATAACTCATCTTTTGACTTTTTTTCTCTTAGCTAAGGGTGGTGGCATTCATGACTCACAATACTTCACCACTCACCAATAATATCATTCCACTTAATCTCATACCTCACTCATACCTCATCATAGTTTTCTAGTGACAATCATGATTCCATACCTCACTCAATTTTTTTTCTTTTTTTTCTAAATTCATAATTATATTAAATAATTAAATAAAAACATAATATTTCATTAATAATAAAAAAAATTACATAAAACTTAGAAAAAAAAAGAAAATTACATCACCGTTGAAATAAAAAGAAAATTTCACTAGTCATCGAGGTATGCTAAGTCTTGAGCCGCTACATGCTCCGTAAGATCATATCAGAGACGATTATGGATATCTTCGTCGATTAACTCCTGTAGTGCACTGTCATCGTAAATTGGCGCGACCGGCTGATCCATTATATGAACCGGTGATATTGCCATCTCGTCGTCTTTTAAAATCATATTGTGGAATATAATACACGTATAAACGAGGTGTCGAATCTTTTCGACCGACATAGCCCGGAGAGGACGACTGGGAATCATTCATTTTGCCTTAAGACGCCTAAAAGCTCGTTCGACATCCTTTCTTTCAGACTCTTGTAGCTTCTTGAATCTGTTTTCCTTCGGGTCAGTGGGATACTTATATGGTTTAGCAAACGTTGAATACGTATGATAAATTCCATCCGTAAGATAATATCCACGTTTGTAAAGCCGTCCATTTAGAGTAAATGAACTGTTTGGCGCCGTTCCATTTCGCTCAGTAAGATACAACGGAGATTGATTCAAAACATTGATGTCGTTGTTTGCACCGGGAGGACCAAAAAACGAATGCCAAATCCACAAATCATTTGAAGCGACGACTTCAAGCATAATAGTCGGGTATTGGTGATCACCTCTCTTATATGGCCTTTCAAATGCCTAGGACAATTTCGCCAAACGAAATGTGTACAATCAATGCTACCAAGCATTCCAGGAATGTGATGTTTTTCTTCATGTGCCTCGAATAACCGTGCAACGTCATGGGTTGTCGGCCTACGTAAGAACTCTCGACCATATAATTCAATTATCGTATGGCAAAAATGATCAACGCAATCTCCTACAAAATATTAAATAGTAAAAAAAATAATAAATACCGAATTTAAAAAATAGTAAAAAATACCGAATTAAAAAAAAATACCGGACGTTCTTCGTGCCATGTTTAAATAGTCATCAAATCTATCCGGAGGTTCACCCGTTGCGAGTTGTCGAATAGACGATATGCATTTTTGTAACGCCGTGAAACTTTTTTCCCCCTTGCGTCTTCTCCCTCTTGAAACCATTCAAATCTCGCTTCAACATCACCAACAATTCTTAAAAACAAGCTTTTATTCATCCGAAATCTATCACGAAAAACATGGTCGGGAAACTTTGGTCGTTCGAAGAAATAGTCATTCATTAGAGTTTGTAATGCTTTATCACGAAAGCGGTTGACAGACTGCCCTCGAGTATTGCTTGAGCTAGCCGTGTCTTCAATGGAATCGCGCAAGGCTAAATAGGTTTCTAGGGTACTACCGGTGGAGAACATTAGTTCGGAAGACTCGTCGGGAAAAATTAGTTCGTCATCGGATGAAGAAGAGGATGATGAAGACATTTTTTTAGTGTGTAGTTGATTTGTTTGTGTAAAAATGATGAGATTTGGAATAAAATGTGAGGAGGATGAAGTGATATTTATAAAGGGGATTTTTTTTTAATGCATGCAACGGTCGGATTTTTGAACATCAAACACACGCTCCTCTTCCATACCAATTCGGCATGCCATACCGATCTCCATGAACACCGAATGAAACCGCATGGGTGGCAGCAGTGTGCCCGTGCGGTTTGAAACGAAACCGCATACGAATGCCACCACCCTAAGAGATTTGGTCTACAAACCCAATTAATATTATTTTTTTTTAACTAGGACATACTATTTCTCTTAGTTTGTCTATATCTTTAAGGCAAAAAATATTAACTCTTCCCCATTAAATGACTTATATAGATGTAGGACTCACATGATCTCTTAGTTAAAAAAAAAATAAAAAAAATACTCCCCCTAACTTTTATGGATCTTAAAATTCTCAATCTAAAAGCAAACGAAAATAAGGCTTTTACAAAAATGATGAAATCTTAATTAATTTGTTATGTAAAAATTGATTTGTAACTCGAAGTTGAACACACAAAAGTTTATGAATGGAACCAAAATCAAGTATGATATGGTGCAAAAAAAATTTTGAAATGTAATATAAAAATACATTTTGATGAACCGGATGCATGTAAGATGCATTTAAAAAAAACTGATATTTTTATCAAAAATCAACATTATATCAAAAAAATCAATACGTGTCTAGAGATCATGCTGAAAAACCTATGGTTCCGTCTCTGCAAGTGTTACAACAGGTAGAGTGGGACAGAGGCGGAGCCACCTTTATAGTAGCGGGGGGCGGCGCCCCCAACGAAAGTCTTACGGACACACAAACTATGTAGGAAAAAAAGTCAAATTAGTCGAATAAATGTGTGGTGCCCTCATGAAAATAACCCGAGTGCCCTCAACATTTTCTCAGTTTTCTGAAAATGGTATTGTTTTTTAGTACGAATCTCATCTCTGGTGGACTGGTTCATCGGAAAATTTTGGAGAAGATGAGTTAAGATGGTAAGGTGGGACGGTGGTTATGGGGACGTGGGGTTGTCTGATTGGGGTTTGTTGGACTTGGGGACAAAAACTATCTAAATAATACGAGTATAATAATGGGAGAAGTATTGGACTAGTAGCTCGTTGTACCTCATATATATAATTTCTTTTTTCATCTCTCTCCTTTGTCTTCACATTATAAAAATTTGTATTCTCAAATAATTCTTTCAGATATCACTAATTTTTATTTTTTATCAAGATATCACTAACGCTCAGTTCTCGAGTTTTTAAGAAAAGGAAATGGAAAAGAATAGGAAAGGGAAAAGAAATGGAAGAGGAAAGTAAGTGTTAGTTGTTATGTTCTTGAGATGGAAGAAAGGAAAAGGAAAGTAATCATAATCATGTTCTTGAGTGAGAGGAAAAGGAAAATAACTTGGTCAAATTACATATATGCCCTTTAATTATTAATGTCAAATGTTTTAAAAAGGGTATATTAGTCTTTACACAACATATGGTTCCGTTTCCTTTCCCTTTCCTCCCAAAAGTGGGAGGAAGATTTACTTATCAAATCTTCCTCTCTATTTCCTTTCCGTTTCCCTTTCCTCCTTTAAAAAAGACTCAAGAACACACAAAACTTTCCGTTTCCTTTAATTTCCTCTTCCTTTTCAACTCGAGAACTGAGCGTAATTTAATATGTATATTCTTAACATGTTAGTTATATAATGTTTAATGTAATTTAGGACTTTAGGCTTTTAACAATCAGTAACACTTAAACTTTACTATAAATGAAAAGAAGGCTTTTGTTCTCATTAACTAGATCCGACCCGATTCTTTCATGTTACACTCAAAACTATTTTATCGTTCAATGCCCCCGGTAATCATAATTTCTGGCTCCGCCACTGGAGTGGGAGTTTAGAATTTAGATAGAAGAAAATACATATGAAAATATTGCTTTGAAGGGGCACGTATGCCATTACACTAGATGTTGCAGTTGCAGTGTTGCACTATGTAATCATTAATCACTTCCATCGTATTCCACCCATATATGGGCTGAAGATTTAATGCTCATAATTTTCACATAATTTTTTTTTTTTTTTTTTTTTTTTTTTTTTTTTTTTTTGCAAATCTTCTCCAAAAAAACCTAAAAACACAAGATTTTGTATGCTTCTTTTCACTTCAGTTCGATTTCTTATACTTTCAAAATTAAACTTGAGAACAAAGTGTAAGTGTGTATTTTCAAAAATTTGGGTAGAATATTTGTATATTAACTCTTTATTTAATGTTGTGACAGTGGTCTAACTCACCTGGTAACCAATTTTTGAAGTAACAACAGGGCGGAGCTAGGAAAACCAACCACTGGGTTTAAGAATATTTTTTGACCAACATAAGAAACATAATATTATAAGCATAGACGGAACTTGAACATTTTTTTTTGGAGGGCCGAATTTATTTTGGGAGGGCCGAATCGGAGATTTGTTTGTAACCTCAACTAAATTACCCCCAAAACCTATAATGTTTACACTAGGTGTCGCAAATTTTGGGGGGGCCGGGGCCCTCCCCGATCTCCATTAAGGTCCGTCCTTGATTATAAGTATAGCTAAGGTAAATGAAATATCTTATCGAAAGGTTTAAGTTTACTAAGTCAGGGGGTTCAAGTGTAAAAAATGAGGGGTTCAAAGTCCATAAGTAAACTACAAGTCTAGAAATATATGTATTATATTTACAAAAAGTGAGTCAAGAAATAAATGTATTATATTCACAAAATTGAGTCAAAGAAAAATATTATTAGTATATATACTATTTGGCAGGAGCTTACTGTAGCAACATAGGTGCATTAAATGCCAAGTTTGCCAACTTGGCGAAAACAGCCCCTGAGGTTCAAGTGTCGTTGCAAAGTAAGTCCTTTAGCATTAATAATCTTTCGCAACTTGGCAAAAACAGCCCCTGAGGTTTAAATGTCATTACAAAGTAAGTCCTTTAAGCAATCCCGCTGCATCGCGCGGGTTTTCCAACACTCGTTTGTACTAAAGTACATTTACGAATGTGGCTATGGGCAAGTTGTAATGTGCTGCTGCCACACCCAATAGGAACATGGTGAACAGTAGAACGCACAGTAACTAACGGTCGTTAGTTAACGGCCGTTATCTACTAACGGTCGTTAACTTTTTTTTTTTTTTTTTTTTTTTTTTTTTTTTTTTTTTTTTAAGAAATGAAATTGCGGCAAGAGTCCCCGAGGTTTAACTTGCGTTTCAAAATAGGTCCTCTAAGGACTAATGTAAAAGTGACTAACGGTCGTTAGTTAACGCCCGTTATCTACTAACGGTCGTTACTTTTTTTTTTTTTTTTTTTTTTTTTTTTTATAAAAACCAAAAATGCGGCAAGAGTCCCTCAGGTTTAACTTGCGTTGCAAAATAGGTCCTCTAATGACTAAAGATGTAATTTTTTTTTTACATAATTGGTCCTTCATGTTAAACGTTCGTTACACAAATAGTCCTGCTAACCGCCGTACTTAACGGTTGTTAAGGAACGGCATTCTATCATTTTTAATTAAGACGCTCTATAAAACGCAACGCAACCAAGACTTGATAACATACTTTTTGGTAAATTCGCAACCGCTTAATTAAATTGCTCACGCTTAAAATACTAAACATATCTAATAGGAACATACTTAGCTCGATGTTAAATAATACTTATGTATGCAAACACCCCGCTGCGAAGCGCGGGCTAAAAACCTTGTGTATTACACATACAAAAATTGAGTCAAGAAACATATGTATTATATTCACAAAAGTAGAGTCTAAGAATTATATGTATTATATTCACAAAAATAAAAAGCTGAGTTAGTTCATTTGACACCTTCGTTATAACGTGGCTCCGCTCATGAAAGTCACTGAAATGATTGGTCTTTAAATGTTCAAAAAGTTAAATGAATCTATATATAAAGTTTAGTAACTTGAGTAAACAAAATAAAATTAATAACATTTTCATAAATTTTAACATATTTATATATTTATTTTTTAAATATCAATGAAGCATTATTTCAATGGTTGGAGCACTTGTGCTTGAGTCAATTGACTCATGTTCAAGTTTCATCATTGGCATTTGCTTCACTCATCTCCGCAAAACCTATTAGCACACTGAAGAGACTTTGTGGAATAAGAGCTTAGGGGTCCGAGTCTTGGCTCGTGCTCACTCTAGTTGGTGCCCCACTAGGTCAGGAGAGTTGCCGGAGCTATTTCTTGTGGGGTGGATGGCTGGTGCCAAAAGACACCCAGGATCAGGGTGTTCCCGCCAATATACACCTTTTGTGAAATTTATCTTTTATATAAAACCCATAAAGTTAGATCTTAAAAAGATAAAGGAGAAAAAGTGTGAATAAACAAATGGTGGAAGGACGACTTATGTAACTTTACTACTTTATTCGGAATGATGATATGAACAGGCCTCTATATATGGTCGGTCCAAAATACTATGAAACCCATTAAACACAGACACTGATTCGTTGTTAACTTGTTACTGACTTTCATTTTGTGAGTTTGCTACAATTGGTTACTACACAACATCTGTGATCTCAATCTTTTAAGGTTAGTCATATCTCATATATAGTTTTCAACTAACTTTATAGGATCATTTGTGTCTATGTTTTTGTAATATGTTCAAGACTATACACGTTATTTTACCTTTTGTAGCTGCTTTTGTGTGTTTATTTATTGAGCAAATTCCTCTTTTACCCCAAAAGTACAATAGTGCATACTCCATATGCCTCAAAATAAAAGCATTTCTAAAAATGTATGATGGGCGAAGGTCGCTCCGGAAATCTCAGGCGACTATCATAAATTTTTGACACATGTTCTATACTAGTACTTTTGTACATACATTAGTACTTGTGTGTAAGCTACCACCCTATGTACTTTCTTGGGCGACTGAGGGCCACTATAAGCAGGACGACTTGTTTTTTTTGAAAAAAATCAAACTTCATATATATTACACCATTAGTCCCTAATACATAAACAATTGCACCGTAGGTCCCCAATAAATAACCTCCGTTAGTCCCTAATACATAAACACCCCGGAAATCACGAAATTTAAAGGATCTATATCGATGTAAGTTTAGATAGTCGACCTGGAAATCTCAAAATGCCCCATGGGCGAAGGGCGCCCCGGAATGTAGTTGCTGATCATTTCGTTGCATCTTTATTGTTTAGAATTTAAAGGATCTACATTCCGGGTTTTGGGCGCCCCGGAATGTTGTTTTGGATTGTTTATTGACATATGTGTTTTGGATAAGTACTTTCAAGATCATGAAAACAGTCTTTTTACTTTCGGGTTTTGGGTTTGTCTGTTTACATCTCACCTCCTCGTATATGCTCTGGCAGGATAGGGTATTGTTGTCGGATAAACTACTTTCAAACTCGTTGTTTGACTTTATATAACTGGATAATCAGTATCCAGTCACGTAGAACTAAATATGTGTGATTTCAAAACGTAATAATAGTATGATCACACTGATCTTCGTTTTTGTATAGATCTTTTGGAGATTATAGGATTTTAAGCTAGCTAATGATAAAAAATTGACATCGAATTACTCTGTAACTTTTCAGATGCAAATTTTGCAACATGTTATGTACTTTGGTTTAGTTACTACATATTTTGCAAATTTTGCAACATGTTATGTGCTTATTACACTAGCAATCACCCTCACATTCGGTGACTATTGACGTCAACATCAGCAACTATTTTCAAAAAGTTACATATTGCCGATGAAAGGTAGATCTGATTATTAAGTTCTATATAGAGTAAACTGGAATCTTTCTAAATGAAGCTGTGTGGCTAGCTTGAAAAAGGTTGTCTTTATGCTTGCTAATAGTCTGTTTATTTTTGTAAGATTTGGGTGTACCCTCTAGAATTAGAATGACTAAACCTAATTGAATCCATAGTAGATTTGTAGTCCTCACATGTTCATTTTTAGTTTTCAAATAGGATCGGTCTTAAAATCTTTAGTTTCTGATAAGTTTGACATTGTTGTAGACACTGGTTGTTGAAGCACTATGCCACTATAAATGTGCTAGCATTGTTGATCTTTTGATTGGTGCTCCTGTCAATAGAGGCAGCAAACTTGACCCATTGATCCATTTACTTATGACGGGATCGATTTGGGTTGCTTTTATGTTAAACGAGTCAACTAAAAATATAGCTAAAAAGGAACTAGGCGAACGGGTCAAACGGGCATAATCTATTTGATGTTCTGACAACATGCTACCTTGAGATTTTATTCTAATAATAATTTTTTTTTGTAATCATACTCGTCCCGTTAATTGTTTATCAGAATTGTAAAAGGTGGAGTCTAACCCAATCCAACCCAACCGCTTTTGACCCGTACTAAATAATCACACGTTTTAACACAAACCCGTTTGGAACCTTTATCAGGTCGCTAATTTTTCACCTTGACCAGTAAATGAATTGTGAATACATGTAATATTTTGGCATTCTTTGCAGAGAATAGGATATGGCCTTGGTTACAACTGCCGAAGTTTGTGATGCAAATTCTGTACTCATTGTAAGCGGTGAACTTCGTGCACTCCAGCCAGTTTTCCAAATATATGGTAGGCGCCAGGTATTCTCTGGTCCAGTTGTCACCGTCAAAGTCTTTGAAGACAATGTTTTGATCCGCGGATTTCTAGAAGAAAAAGGCAACGGCCGTGTCCTGGTTATTGATGGCGGTGGAAGCTTGAGGTGTGCCATACTCGGTGGCAATCCTGTGGTGCAAGCTCAGAACAACGGGTGGGCAGGCATTGTGGTCAATGGGTGTGTAAGAGACGTTGATGAGATCAATAGTTGTGATATTGGGGTTAGAGCCCTTGCTTCTCATCCTGTGAAAGCAAATAAGAAAGGTACTGGGGAGAAACATGTTCCTGTTGCGTTTGCTGGGACGAGGATATTGGATGGTGAGTATCTTTACGCTGATTCTGATGGGATCTTGATATCGAAAACAGAGTTATGTATTTGAGCACCATCCTTTAATTAGAAAAGGTGTAATAATTTGTATTGAAGACAAAAGATATTATATTTCCACTATTTGTGTACTAAATTCTTGAGTTTTGAGAATACTTAGAAAATTATGTGCTCTACTGTGAATGAACCTGGTGGGCTTTGGTATAAGTAACTGGTATTAGTCGAGTCTCTTGAACATTGGTTGTGCGTTTGGAACATGGCTTCACTTATGAGAGTAACTGAAATGAATGGGCTTCAGATGTTCAAATTTTTGAATGAATAGTCATACAACTCAGTAACTCAAGTGAACAAAATAAAAATTCACTAGTACTGTAATATTTATATAAATTTTGGGAGTACTCTAAATTTTGATAACATATTTAGATACTTACCCTTTAAACAAAACATCCCATAAAGTTGGATCTAGAAAAGATAAAGGAGAAAAAGTGTGAATAAACAAATGGCGGAAGGACGACTTATGTAACTTTGGTACTTTACTCGGGAATAATAATAGTGATGATGATATGGACAGGCCTTTAAATGGTCGGTCCAAAATACTATGAAACCCATTAACAACACACACACTGATTCGTTGTTACTGACTTCCACTTTGTGAGTTTGCTACAATTGGTTACACAAGATCTCTGATCTCAATCTTTTAAGGTTAGTCCTATCTCATAGTTTTCAACTAGCTTTATAGGATCATTTTTGTCTATGTTCCTGTAATATATTTAAGACTGTACACGTTATTTGAGTTTGACCCTTTGTAGCTGCTTTTGTGTGTTTATTTATTTGATCATTTCGTTGCATCTTTGTTGTTTACAATTTAAAGGATCTAAGATCGATGTAAGTGGTGTTTTAGATTGTGTATGTGTTTTGGATAAGCTACTTTCAAAATCATGAAAGCAGTCTTTTTACTTTCGGGTTTTGGGTTTGTCTGTTTACATCTCACCTCCTCGCATATGCTCCGGCAGGATTGGGTATTGTTGTTGGATAAACGACTTTCGAACTCGTTGTTTGACTTTATATAATTATATTGGATAATCAGAATCCAGTCATGTAGAACTAAATATCTGCGATTTGAAAACAAAATAATTGTATGATCACCGAAGGCCTCTTGGCCCAGCGGTATGTGAGTGGCCTGTCAACTTAGAGGTTGTGGGTTCAAGTCTCGTTGGAGACATGTGAGATAGAATTTGTGAGATAGGTGGTGTAGGTTGTAGAAATTTGTCGTTCTAAAAATAAAAAATAAGAAATTGTATGATCACTCCGATCTTCGTCTTTGTATAGATCTTTTGGTGATTATAGGATTTTAAGCTAGTGACCGTTTTTTACGTAAAAAATGGTTTTTGAATTTATACTCAATAACTTTTCAGATGCAAATTTTATAGTTTTGTGGCATATTCAACATCAACATCATTATGTTTGTGACATGTTATGTACTTTGATTTTGGTTAGTACATGTTTAGTATCTGTTTCATGCTAAATATGTGCTTACAATAGCAATCACCCCACATTCCGTGACTGTTAAAGTCAACACCAGCAACTATTGTCAAAAAGTTACATATTGCTGATGAAAGGTAAATCTGATTATTAGTTCTATATAGAGTAAACCGAAATCTTTCTAAATGAAGCTGTGTGGCCGTGTGGGTAGCTTGAAAAAGCTTGTCTTTATCCTTACTATTAGTCTATGTTTATTTTTCTAAAGATTTGGGTGTACCCTCTAGAAGACCAAACATAATTGAATCCATTTGACTATTGTAGTCCCACCATGGTCCTCACATGTTCATTTTTAGTTTTCAAATAGGATCGGTCTTAAAAATCTTTAGTTCTAAGTTTGACATTGGTTGTTCAAGCACTATGCCACTATAAATGTAGCATTGTTGTTCTTTTAATTGGTACTCCTGTCAATAGAGGCAGCAAACTTGACCCATTGACCCCGTTTACTTATGACAGGATCGATTTGGGTTGCTTTTTATGTCAAACGAGTCCAATAAAAAGATAGCTAAAAAGGAACTAGGCGAACGGGTCAAACGGGCATAATCTATTTATTGTTCTGACTACCTGCTACCTTGAGATTTTTATTGTAATAATTCTTTTTGTAATCATACTTATCCCGTTAATTGTTTATCAGAATTGTAAAAGGCGGAGTCTAACCCAACCCAACCCTTTTGACCCGTACTAAAAAAATGACACGTTTTAACACGAACCCGTTTGGAACCATTATCAGGCGGCTAATTTTTCACCTTGACCGGTAAATGAATTGTGAATACCATGTAATATTTTTGCATCCTTTGCAGAGAATAGGATATGGCCTTGGTTACAACTGCCGAAGTTTGTGATGCAAATTCTCTACTCATTGTAAGCGGTGAACTTCGTGCACTCCAGCCAGTTTTCCAAATATATGGTAGGCGCCAAGTATTCTCTGGTCCCGTAGTCACCCTCAAAGTCTTTGAAGACAATGTTTTGATCCGCGAATTTCTAGAAGAAAAAGGTAACGGCCGTGTCCTGGTTGTTGATGGCGGTGGAAGCTTGAGGTGTGCCATACTTGGTGGCAATCCTGTGGTGCAAGCTCAGAACAATGGGTGGGCGGGCATTGTGGTCAATGGGTGTATAAGAGACGTTGATGAGATCAATAGCTGTGATATTGGGGTTAGAGCTCTTGCTTCTCATCCTGTGAAAGCGAACAAGAAAGGTATTGGGGAGAAACATGTTCCCGTTGCGTTTGCAGGGACGAGGATATTGGATGGTGAGTATCTTTACGCTGATACTGATGGGATCTTGATATCGAAAACAGAGTTATCTATTTGAGCACCGTCCTTTAATTAGAAGAGGTGTAATAATTTGTATTGAAGACGAGAAATATTATATTACCACTATTTGTGTACTAAATTCTTGAGTTTCGAGAATACTTACAAAATTATGTGCCGCTGTATGTCACTATGTCCTAAATTACGTTACTGTTGTGAAGGAACCTGGTGAGCTTTGGTACAAGTAACCTGTATTAGTCGAGTCTCTTGAACATTGGTTGTGCGTTTAAGTTCTAACATTGCTATTAACTAGATGCGTGTATTTAGATAGTGTGTGGCATCCTTGCCGATTTTGGGCCAAACATATAGGTGCATGGTCTGCTGATATATGCAGAACAGAAACATAATACAGTGTATAACACATACTTTGCGAGCACAACATTCATAGTCATAGATTCAATCTTCAAGGATACAAACTAGACCTTTTCAGATTGGACATATTTCTTACCGGTTGCTATGGTCTCAATGTGTCGTGAAAAATTATGCTAATTACTCAATTTACCTGGCATCACGCCCTATACTAGTCCTTTTATATTATGATATCGTGGTTTCCTTTTAATATGGTTAGTTACTTGCACTCCTACTGCCACTGTTTGTGTATCTAATTGTCTGAACCAATACGTCAAACAAAAATCGACACAGAAATATTGTGGAAAAAACTTGATTATAATGTTCCATCTATTAAAGATTTCCTGGTTCCGCCAATACAGGTTATGTTTTGCTTGTGAAGTCATAAAGTGATAAAACAGTAATCAAAGAAATGGAGAATTGGAAAAAAGTTGGTCAAAGAAAGAATGAAGAATGGAAAAAATTTGGTCAAAGTAAACACAATGGAAAATGTAGTAGGAGACTGAGACATCTCTGCAAGTCAATCAATGAGATCATTGTTGAATGGTTTGTATTTAGGTGACTTAAATCGGAAAAGTCAGCAAACAGGATTTATGACTATAAGCTTATCAACTACGGAGTAACAGGCTATGGACATAAATAAGTAGTACGCGCAAGTAGGTTAACTCACAAGCCATACAATTTGAGCATACTGGGGTTTTGTTTTATAATTTTTTTAGTAAGCTTGTAAACCTGTCACATAAGCATATGCAAATCGCAGAGTCTGCATCGAACCTTTTTGTAGATTTTCATTTCCCGAATTATTATTAAGAAAGTAAATAATTTAGTTTTGAATGTTAACAATAGCCAAGCTAAAGAAAACCTTAAACAAGGTGACCCATCAACCAAGAGTTTGTGGGATCAGCTCTTGTTGACAAAAGATGTAAGACAAAGGTGTAGAATAGAGTGTGCGTATGTAAAGCCGGGTAAATGGATGAGCTAGGTGTTTATGTTACCCGGAGTGGGCAGCTCTTTGACTCAGATGTACGAGGCCTAACTGGGGTATTCGATGAACGTTTCCGACCCTTTTCATGGCCACAGTGACCACCTTGGTGGTGGTTAGTAGGGTGTGCACATGTCTTTTCCATTAATAAAAGAAAAAGATAAAGAATATGTTAGAAGATTTAATGAATACGCCTTTGGCATTTAGGACTTTAGGGTGTTTGGGACAGCATATTTTTATTGGCTTATTGTTATTTTATAAGTTAAATGACCATAGTCACATGGAAGGGGGATCGTTTCGATTACGGATCGGGATCGTGGTTCGCTAGGCAATTAAAATATAGTTCGATGGGAGTAGGTTCATTTGAGATCGCTTCGGTACGATGTACCAAGTAATGTGGTACGATGTACCCATGTAGCCAGTAATTAATAAAAAAGAAGCATATTAAAAAAGTTTTATCAACAACGTAACTTAAAAAAGCATAATCAAGATCCAAAAGACAATAAAAATATGAAAAACTAGATTTTAAACTTAGTCGAGCCTTTGTCTCTTTCCTTTCCCTTTGTCAACAACTTCTTCGTACAAAGTTTCCCATTGAAATCTTAACGACTCATAAGGAAATCAATATTAATGTAAATGAATGGTGATTCGAATATAATTGAAACGGAATCGAAAATAACTGGAACGTGAATTGCTCTGTCCTAATTCATATATCAATTAATTTCTAGAACGCCATCTTCACCGATCAAATTCGCTACCCCAGTTGATCTAGATCGATTTCGTACCATGTTTTGAATCGAACAAACTGGATCGCAATTCAGGGCTACTGTAGCGAATTATGTGACTATGAAAATGACACTTTTTAAGCATTTGCATGCCAAGTGCTAATTAACTTATCTGCTTATTATCGTGGAATAAGCATCTTTCAATTAAGCACCTCCCAGGTGCTTCAAATGTCACTAATCGAAGTTGATCTCTATGTTGATGCTTTTCATTTCGTATCGTGTTAACTATTGGTTATATTTGTGGAGTAAGAATCAAATAAGAAATAAAAGTAAAATGAGAAGAATGAGAAGTAGCCACAATCGCCCATTTTAGATGCACATATAATAAAAGATGCAACTCCCATGAATTTTTTTTTATTCATTTGGAATATGCAGTTAAAATTATTTTTTATTCTTTTTATTATATTTTTTCTTCTTACTGAATCTCTTCCCTATATTTGTGTGGGCCAGAAAATGGATTTAACTAATCGTGCCTTTTTTTAAAAGGAATTGATAAAGTGTATGTGTAAGAAAAAATTATGCAAAGTTATTTGCAATGTTGCATCTTTCAATTAAGCACCTCCCATTTGCACCTACTTACACTTCCTAAATATACGAAATTGCAGCTGAATTAACATTCAGCAAGTATTAGTATAAAACTGGCTATGAATCCTAGCACACAATTCAAAATTTAAAACAATGTTTATTGCTTGCTAATTGCTATCAGTTCACCAATATAACTATAAACACATCCTTAGATTTTGTAGTGGAAGACGAGACATACCTAACAGGATAGATAATATCATAGCTAGCAACCAGAGTTACATTCATAGATGTGAAAGGAAATTAGAAATCGCAGTTACATATAATCTTTAAAGTGAGTCTGAAATATCAAACAGCATAATAACTAGCATGGGCCATGATCTGAAATCTCACTGTTCGGACCCCTCAGTCCCATCTTGGTATTCATCCACGACAATCAACCGAAATAACCCGCCATCATCATATGCTGTTCCCACGACCTCATCACCATTCTCAAGGACACGATCCCGGAAATTCATGGTGGTCACCAAGTTGCTCTCACAAAGTTTGCTTAAGGATACGATACACTTGATAATTTTGGGTATATGAAACACATTTCTAAGAGTCCAAACCTTGCCAGTTGCCAACCGAAGCTTCACTGTACCTACCCCAGCAACTTCAACATGCTCATTGGTGTACTCCAACTTCACCTCATGGCCATTCAATGGGTGGTAGTCCACAAACATGTCTCTCGAGTTACAGACATGAACCGTGCATATACTAGACACGACCCACCCGCGAGCCCTTGCTTTGATCAACTCTGGGCTCTCACCGGCAACCAACAACCCTATCGTTTCATCATGCACCACTTTTACACCTGAGTTTTCTTCCAAGACACCCAACCGATACAATCCACCCTCCTTGTTCCCTTTTCCAATGACATTGCAATCCTTATTGATGGCACATTTCTCGCCCCCAAAAGACACACCGAATCCAATATCAGTAAGTTTGGGGACAGATATGAGACACTTGGTGATTGTGGGAATATGGAAAACATTTTCAAGAGTCAAAACCTTGCATGTGGTCAATGGAAGCATCACTGTTCCAAACCCAACCACATCGACATGGCTATTGTTGTCCAAAATCACCTCATGACCAGTCACTGGTTCGTAATCAACAAACATGTCCCTTGAGTTACAAACATGCACAGTGCATCTAGTACCCAAGTACCACCCTCGAGCCCTAGCCTTGGTTAACTCTGGGTCCTCATTGCAAACCAACAAGCCTATTGTTTCTTTGTGCACCACCCTTTCAGTGTCGGCATGTGACATGTTGATTCCTAAGATTACATCAGAAACATAAGAACATAAACTTGTAAAAAGACAAACGAAGATCATGCTGGCATAAAAAAATGCATACAAAAGTCAAAACTCTTTGATAACTGTTTCCTGCAATAATTTGTCGTAAAATTTTCCATTGCTATCAAACTAAAAGATGAAAGTTGCATGATAATCCTTTTATTGTACTAATAAAAACAGGATAGAAGGCTATAAGCATTGTAACACACAACAAGCGACTTTCGACCCATGACTAATTTCCATTTTAGCATATGAAAGTAAACTTTTACCCATTTATAATGCTTCCAAATTCCTCACTGAGTTTTGTTTGATTTCATTCTCTGTTGTTTTTTAAAATTAAAATTAGGGCAAATTACACCGTTGTTTCATTCATATCTTCTCACAACTGTTGGTCCTAGACTCCTAGTTGATGACAAATCAGGACACTTGCTTTGGAAGTAAATAACTGATATAGTCTTAGTGGTATAATACTATAATCAGTCCTCTATAAATCATAAAGAACTTCTCAAATGTAATGCCTTGCATTGCTCTAGGCTACACTAATAATCCTTCTCATACTGAACTTGCCATTATGACTTATGAGGGGTAAACATTAACAGGAGTTCATTGGTTTCATGAATCAAGTCAAATCATTAAAAAAAAACAAAAAACGTGCAAGCAAACAGGACAGTCCAACAAGAAAATATTGTTCCAGCCTATTTCTAGCGAAATTTAATCTCGATTCCTCAAATACGATAATAACTAAGCATTTTTAGTTATAGCAATGTTTCTATAAACGAGCCCCAATCCATTTGTACTTCTTGTGCAAAAAATTCATATCAACCAAATACGACATACTCGTGCTAGCGCCAATCTTATATTATATCATAAACATCAATTGCATGCAACCTTCAAAAATATCACCAAGATAACATTCTAAACACGCTAAACAAAGACATCTCAGAAAAATAACTTTGTCACAATATAAAGGTACTTAGGGGGTGTTTGTTTAAGCTTTATATAGCAGGCTTATTGCTTGTTTGGCTTTCGGTTTATGTTTCACAAGCTCACTTTTTATGGCTTATTTTGAAACTTTTCGGTTTATATAAGCTTATTATGACATGAGAAGCTTATATAAGTTTCAAAATAAGCCACAAATATACCCAAAACCAATGAGCCATAAGCCTGCCATATAAGCTTAGACAAACACCCCCTTAAATAGCCAAACACATAAACAATTTCATCTTACTCTAAGTGACGGAACTAGAAGGTGTCACGGTCAAAAAAATGCTGCCCTTATATCAGCTCAAAATTTTAGTGCACCTGCCACTTTATAACTTGCTTCCGCCACTACTTAGATTTTTGCAACTTAAGATTATTATTATTCCTTAGAAAAATGCAATATAAAGTTCTTCTAATATATCATATAAAATTTACCGATCATCAACACCATACACTGTGATTGATTGTAGCTTTGAACCGTAATTCGGATATATTATTGTTTAATAGACACTCTGTTTGGAACAATTTTCTTGAGCCTCTTGGGTAATGGTGGGAGGTTATATTGTTTGAAAGAAAACTATTGATCAAAATTTAAATTCGAACCCATAATCTTTATGTAGATAGTCATAATCAAAGATTAGACAAACATCGTAATTCTTTATGTTTTTGTAAAATTATTTAATACAATAGAAATTTATAAACAAAAAAAAAAGGATCGACCCTGATCCGTTAGATCAGCATTAAAGTTTACCCGTTTTAAGTTTCAACTACCATTTTCCACCTATAAAAGAACCCCATTTGAGTGCTATATTATAATGTATGTGGCTAAACATTTTTACAGATCTTTAACCTGAGGAAAACTTTCACATAGGTTAAATGGCATGTGTGAAAATTAAAAAAAAAAAAAAATGCTTATTGCCAAAAGCCCAGATTCACTGTCAAAAGCATGTTAATTGTTAAACCGAGAATAGACTAACCTCTAAACCCTTAATTGAGTGTTTTCCACAAAACGTTACACTATGGCGACCAATATAACAACTCATAATATGATAAATACTAACCAAAGTTACATAGACATAGAAAACACTCCCAAAACCGACTTGAGCTATGAGATTCTTGCAGTTTTTGCTTAATTCTTTATTTCTTTTAGACATTATTTGTAAAACATGGAACTATCATCCAATTCCCATGATCCAAATTAACCAAATAATTGGACACTTCCGAATTTTCATATCAAACCCTTCAAATGACTATTTATCATAGCATAAACATGATCGTCAAGGACGCGTGCAATAAATAATACACGCAACCTGTCAAAACACACACACATATATGTAGCTCGTGTATTAATTATAGCCCTAAGAATCTTCTTATATCGCTTAACAAGACACCTACCATACCAAAACAGGGATCAGAACATAAACTATAAGAGCTTTAAAGAAACAGAATATCACATCTGTATGAAAACAAATTCTTTGATTTGAATCATAAGCTAGGCAATTAATTAACAAAGTCGTCATATTGTAAAGTTCAGAGGCCAATTTGTAAATTTTCGGATCTAGTTGCAGAATGAAGAATATGTAGATTTCATATGACTGGAATAATAATAATAAGCATCAATTGCAAAGCACATGTACTATCATTTTCAACATCAAATGCGATTCATTAGTAAGTACATGATCTTATGCCTACGAACCTATGTGCCTCGCTAAACAAGAGACCTGCCTATATATTTCATCTCAACACAATACCTTCATCAAAAGACTGGTAAGAATAACCTTTAAGAAGTCGTGTCAATTTAGCAAGCAAACACCATAACGCACTCTTATCGTTCCTCACATAAAGCGTGTTCAGATCTTCTCAATTTCATATGCCACCGCTATAGTCCCATTAAACTAACTATTTATTTCATTGCTAGTGTATTTTTTATGAATGATTATAGCCGATTGGCTACAAAAATTGTAGCCAAGCTATCCCCTATAAAGTATAAACATTTTCAACTTCAATATACATAATCTCACCTCAATGGATTCATTAAACAACTACTAAAGGTACACCTTCCCAACTTTATTCCTTAAATATACAGTACCATAAAAAATGCTAGTATAAAATCCGCAATCCGGAAACATAACAATAGAATATCAAGCATGTATAAAAACAAATTTTTATTGATTATGGTTGTGTTTGGCTAAGAGCTTTTTTGGAG
The DNA here is from genome assembly GCA_019973895.1 of Chrysanthemum seticuspe. Lineage (NCBI taxonomy): Eukaryota > Viridiplantae > Streptophyta > Magnoliopsida > Asterales > Asteraceae > Chrysanthemum > Chrysanthemum seticuspe. Next base: position 55,200,717 of record BPTQ01000006.1, on the reverse strand, counting down.
TGTTTAGCAATTAGCGTTTAGAATATAATTCTTATTTGGCAATAACGCTAATTAAAGAGTGTTCCACGTTTAGCGTTTTGCTTAGCTTTTACGATATTTTACACTTTATAGTTACAACTACACCTATGATGAGCACATGTTTGCGGCTAGTTGTAGCTACTAGTTTGATAAAAAATACATGGTTGGCAAAATTAGCTATTTGTTTTAAAAAGTGATTGTTGTTAACAAACTTATGTTTAAGATTAGGCCCACTTATGTTTTATTAGTGCACTTTGAGTTATATATACATAAGTGGGCTAAGCGCTTAATAAAACATAAGTGGGCTTAAACATAAACATATAACGCCAAACTCTTCTTATATTAGCATTCAAACAAAATCCAAACGCTAAACCCTAAAAGCTCCAAAAAGCTTGTTCGTTACGCTTACGCATTTTATAACGAAAAGTGACAAATATTATAAAGTTAGGTGACTAATTTATGAATTTCAGATCTAGGGACTTAAATGAAAATATCAAATCTACAAGGGGCTAAATAAAATAAAAAAGTTTGAGGTCCATAAAAAATTGTTTAAAACAGATGGCAATGATGATGACGTCACCGTGGTTAAACATAGAACAAACAACTGTAACTTAACTGTAAACGAAAGATGCATATATAGGAAGAAATGAAGCTAAGAATTTGTACCTGTGTTGTGTGAATGTAGATATAAACCCTAGCTTGTTTGAGAATGTAATGGTTTTGGGGTTTATGGTGGTGCCATATGATGGTTTTATAGTGTGCTTTTGGGAAATGTTGTAACTTGTAACATGGAGTGTTAAAACGGGTCGGGTTATGGTTCGGGTTAATTCGGGTCGGGTTAAAGATAAAAATAACATACTCGGACCTGATCTTGAAATCGGGTTAGTTGGTTTCGGGTTCGAGTCAACTTGAATATAAGTAAAATGTAATAAAATTGCCTATTTGAACTAGTTAAAAAAAAAAAAACTCTTATTCGGGTCAATTGGGTTGACCCGAACCCGAGTTAGCCAAACAATTTGAACTTGATACCCGAACATATCTAGTAGTAAAGGTTGCTCGGGTTGACCCGAATAACCTGAGTACAATTATTGACCCGAGTAATCCGACCCGAATATGCTTAATTGGGTCCGGGTCGGGTTCTATTCGGGTCGTTTTTTTACACCCCTACTTGTAACTGAGAATATGTTTTTTTATTTTAATTTGTTTAGTGTTTTGAAAACTGAACCGGACCGGCTGGTTGAATCGGATTAAAGTAAACAATGAGCCAGTTGAATAAGGAAAAAACCTGGAATCGTTTGAGAAACAGGTTCGATTTCAGAAATCATAGTTTACATAAGTATAAGGGTAAATTGCAAAAAATGTCCTGTGGTAAGTCATTTTTGCACCGTAGGCACCTCAAAAACTTAAATAGCGAATGATATCCCTATGTTCACACTTCGTTGCAGTTTATGTCATTTTCACCGACGACCATTAAAAAAATCCAGTTAGTAAGTCCTTACGTGAGGGTATTTTCATCATTTTAGTTTTCTCGCCTTTTTTAAACATGTTCCCTGCCAGTCCACTTGGATTTGGTTTCCCAACAAACCTTTATTTTCAGGGACATAATTTGAAGCAAAACATTTACCTTTATATAAGCTACCAACACCCATTAATTTACCACTACTGATCAAAATTCACATACACACACACACTCACACACTTAAGAACATAGCTTTAAGAATAGTTATATGCGGATGCGATAATGTGGCAAAAATCAAGACATCTTGGATCGACCGAAATCCTAGAATAAGGTTCTTTTACTGCCCGAACGTGGTAAGACTCGTTATACAGAATTAAAGGGTGTTATTTACATTAAATGTGACTCAGTGTGTGTTGTCTGTATGATTTAAGGTTCTAACTGTGGCACATGCGGCTGGGTGGATCCCCCGATGTGCCAAAGAGATGTTGATGTGATTTTTGGCCTTCTTAAGGCTAGGAATGCGCTCAAAGAGGACTTAGAGGAGTATGTTCTGATGTTCACGGAGCAAGAGACATTGGTGAAGAAGTTGAAGATGCACTTACGCTCAGTTCTCGAGTTGAAATGGAAGAGGAAAGTAAAGGAAATGGAAACTTTTTTGTGTTCTTGAGTCTTTTTTAAAGGAGGAAAGGGAAATGGAAAGGAAATAGGGAGGAAGATTTGTTAAGTAAATCTTCCTCCCACTTTTGGGAGGAAAGGGAAAGGAAACGGAACCGTATGTTGTATAAAAACTAATATACCATTTTTAAAACATTTGACATTAACAATTAAAGGGCATATATGTAATTTGACCAAGTTATTTTCTTTTTCCTCTCACTCAAGAACATGATTATGATTACTTTCCTTTTCCTTTCCTCTATCTCAAGAACATAACAACTAACACTTACTTTCCTTTTCCCTTTCCATTTCCCTTTCCTAAAAACTCGAGAACTGAGAGTTAGTCATTGCTTGTTTTCTGATCTTTGTCGTTTATAAGTATTTATAGGATGGTTGGGAGGTGGGTCCTGCTGGTTGTGAAGGTGGTGGTATAGGTTATTTGTATTTTTGATATGTTTATTTGGGATGTAGTTAGTCCATGTTTTTGGAACGATCTTTGTAGGATGAATGCTGGTTGTGAATGTGGTGGCATAGGCTGTTTGTATTTTAGATATGTTTATGTGGGATGTAGTTAATCCATGTTTTTGGAACGATCTTTGTAGGATGAATGTGAATGGTCTTATTAATGGTTTTTCCGTACTTGTTCATTTAGTTGTTGCATCACATGGTATTTGACAATGTCTACATAATGGGTTAATGAGACTCCTCTAATTGTTGGTATAAAATGGGTTATTTTGATCTCGGTGGACTAAGATAGTCAAAGAAAAAAACTGTGGGTATTATGTTTGTCTAGTTGGTATAAAATTTTATTTTTTAGCTTAGTTCACTAAAAAAAGTCAAAGAAAAAACTTTGGTTGTTATGTATGGTGCCTATGATACTATACCCAAATTATTGATTAAATTATATGTTAAGTGTCACCAATTTTGACTTATGTAAGTCAATATAACTGATATTCGATGACACTTCATAACCAACTAGTAAGGTACCAGCGCGTTGCAGTGGCAGGTACCTTAAAATAAATGTTATCGATATTAAAAGGCAAAAGTGTTGGCTAGGAGTTGTATGCTTGAGTTATGTTTATATGATTGTGCTTTAAGTGCTTGAATATTTAGTAGTTTTCTTAAATTGTACCATGTGATAATATAATTGTAATTTTAAGTGAAATGGTGTTTTAAGAAAAACATTGATTATATTTATTGAATTTATGTATTTGTGCATTAAGTATTTGTAAATCTAGTTATACAAGTTGTAATGTTTAAAAAGTATTTAATATATACAAGTAATGACATTTAATAAAGATATTGTGTTTAAATTGATTGTACTTCAGCTTTATTACTTGTGATGCTTAATCTTAAGTTTTTAGTGTCTTAGTAAAAGGGCTTCTACAATTATAATATAGTAAGATAAAGCATCCAAAAATAAATTGTTTAACTAGTGCAAGTCAACATAAACTGAGTTCAAGTGTGCATAGAATTAGAAGGCATATACATGCCCAAATTATGTCTTAAAAGCAACGCACAAACCATAACATAAAGCAACTCACAATGCATCCAAACTTATTAAATATCTTAAAAGCAACTCACAAACCATAACATAAAATAAAAGTTTATCTCAGTAATTCATAAAACTATTCAAACTGTAGCTTCTTTGGCAGCCCCTCTGACACTCTTTCTCTTCTGACCACCAACCTCTTGGATTGATTGCGACTCCATTGGCTGACTTGTTCCTGCACAAACTTGAATTGATCTATCAACTGCAACACCCTTAGTTCTTGCCTTGACAGCCCTTCTGGTACTCTTTCTCTTCTAACTACCAACCTCTTGGGTTGATCGTGACTCCTCTGCTACACCCTCAGTTCTTGTCTTCTTGTTGCCTTTCCCATTTGCCTTCTTCTATCTTCGACATGTACATGCTCTTTTGATGTGATCATATGTACCACATTTACTACAAGTGGCATGTTTTCCCTTTCTTGAAAGCTTCCCATCCTTGACCATTGTCTTCAACGCATTCTCAGCCTTCTCATCGTTGTTCACTCTCCTCTTCTTCCTTGGTCTACCGACCAACTGGAACATGACGATGTGAGGGCAATAAGATACTAGGGATGTTGCATTTGGGCCAAAATGTACTACTACTAACATTTTCAATCTTATAGTTGTACGTCTTCTTCCATGTTTTTAGCCAATATGCTTGATGGACTCGATTCTTATGTATACCTACCTCCCTACCATCACTTGCCATGTTATACATTGCTGCCACAACATGTTTATATGGAATACTAGTTAGCTCGCATCTCCTACATGTACATGTCCTAACCTCATATTCACTACACATTGGTCCATCCATGGTCCCTTACACTGGCAACTGCCAGCCCCATTCCAAATTAATGAATAGTTATTAGCTTTTTGCTTAATAATATGGTTGTTGCAGTTGGGGTTAAGGGACCATCAGACCTGTGTATGACTTGTTGCACATTCACTATCCTCTTTATCAAATACTCACTAATATATTTCAAACACCCTATTATTGTTTTATCTCTACCATCAACCAACTTACTGTTGAATGCCTCACAAAGTTGGGCTTGTTTATTGATAATGATTCAGGATAATTTTATGTCCAATATATATACACTTAAAACACAAAAATATGAAAAAGGTTATACATGGAAAATGAGACCTTGACCGTGAGTTTGTTGGTATCTTTTGTAACCACTCGTGAGCTTTAGGGTCGAAGGCTTTGACTTCCTCCATTCCGTTTTGAAACTGAACCATAATTGTTGTTGTTGCGCACTTCTATAGAAGATCCTTGTAAATCCTTACTTTGAAAATCTTATTCATGTTGTCATATATGTGTCTAACACAATATTTGTGTTCAGCAGAAAGAAAAAGATGTGCAATATTTGATAGAATTCCCTGTTATAAGTAACTCGTAGTGGATTCAAACAAACACATGAATTAAATAATGCATATGTGTAATTAATTTGATAAAACCCGTGTTAATGGAACTGAGTCTACCTTTTATCTATCTTAAATGAAAGTGTAGTTATAGTTTGATTGTAAATCAAGGTTATCACCTAGATTTGGTAGGAACCATAACCAACTTACATTTTGCCTCTACAAAAACATATGCAAGAGGGTAAACACCGTTGTTACTATCAATACCAACAACCATCAAAATTTGCTCTATAAATGGTCCTTTTATGAAAGAACCATCCAACCTAAATATCTCTCTTCTTGTAGCTTTGTTTCCAACTTTAAATGCACCGATACACACATAAATTCTTTTAAATACATTTGAATTAAGAATCAGATATGTGTTGGTTTCCACCTGGACCATGATTGTTGTGTCTATGTTACATAAGCTATAGAACTATGAAATCTAACTTGGTCTCTCATTTCATGAACAACTAAGTTTCATTTGTATATAACAAGAAACGTACTTCTGGCCTTCCTATCATTTATTATATTGCTTTTTTTTATGCAGGGAATAGCTAAAATATTAGTGGGAACAACCTTTGGCAAGGCTACAAAAAAGAGGGAACTGAAATACAAAGACATCAAGAAACTAAAAAAAGGTATTAAACGTCGTTTCCATCAAGAAATCACAGTCATTGTAATCTATTTTGATAAAAGAAAGGTTTAGCAACTAGTACCAAACTGGGATGCACAACTTCACGTGTCTGAAATTTTCTCGTTTAAGGAGGATAAATAGTCCCATAAGGAGCACACTGAAAAACTAGAAAGGCTTTAAGCTACATTCAATCATGTGAATCCATCATAATATCATATTCGGCAACTACTAGTTCATGAAATAAGCTCAAATCAATAACACCACCAAAACAACGGATTGTGCTTGATCATCCTTATGCATAAAAGAAAAAAACCATGCAAATTTACTTCTTAAAAAACTAAAAAACAAGTTATGCTTGTAAATTCAGGACCTTGAAAAACCTTGAACTGCTCAACTAAAACTACCAAAACATATTGTATTTACAAAGCAAAGCTATTCTAGACCTGATCAAGACCATTGGGTTGTCTACTTCAGCATGTGAGGAGTAAGTAGCCTTGAAATTTCAAGAAACCCGACTATGTCCTTCCCTCCAAATATTTTCTTCAGCTTCTCATCATACATAATAACTTGCTTGTTCATGGGATCCTAAACAAAGAAATAAGGAATGCATGTAAATAATTTGGTATCAATAGCATTGTTGTTGAGCAAAGCAATTTTGAATAAGTTTACTTCACCGGATGCAAAATCAAGCCTTAACAAATGTATTCAACATGCCAATAATGAATATCCTACTAAGATACAGAGGAAACATGGGGTAAGTTTACTTAATCACAACGAATATCTTTAGCCTCAGTTGGTATCAAAGCCTTGAGACAAACTTATCTTGAAAAAGCAATTGCACAAAGATATCAATCATATCATGACTAAAACTCTCACAGTGCTGCCAATTTAAGGGCCAGTTTAAGGGAGTTTTTAAGATTGCGTTTGGAAAATTATAAGTATCCAATTATTGCTTTTAAAGTGACAAACAATAAGTATCTTGTGATTCTGTATAGTGTAACCCGTTATGATTATCTGAGTGTTTGTTATGTAATAAGTTTTGGAGTGGCTGCAACAAAAGTTGCCAAACAATCATAATAGCTAGACTGTATGGATTGCACGTTTGAAATGTTAATCTCTTATCAACAAAAACAAAAAGTAAAAATATATAGTTTGGATAAGGTATCGCAAAAAATTCTAACATCCTATTTAACATATTATCAGCTTTAGCAAGCAATTCCAAACATCCTTAGTTTTGCAACAACCATACAAGAAATTAAAAAAAAAATACATTAACTGATACCTGAAGTTGTTTTTCTTTAATAAAAGCCCATATTTCTTTAATAGATACAGAATGAGAAACCTCTGATTTACCACCAAGAAAATCCTTCAACTCGGGTGACACATTTCGAGTCTTCGCAATTCCAGTAAGTCTCTTCTTTGGCTCAACCGTAGGGTTGGATGCAGTGGCGTACGTTACAGATATGCGCATTTTTGCATGAAACGATTTGAAACTTGCAGAGGAAACCAACCTTAAAGAACATGATGGATACTTTGTTGGAGGTGGTGTTTTGTTGGCTAATAATGTTGGAAGAATTCCTAAAGGCATGGCCATTTTGTAAAGTATGTTTGTTTGTGTGTGTTTTTAATTAGATAAGTGAGTGAGAATAAATTCAAAAGGGTTTAGCTAAACCCTTGAAATAGTATTGACAATTATTAAGGTTAAGTCTATAAGTTAGAAAAAAGAACTTAATAACTATTACAATAGTTAGAAAAATAGTCGAAAATGTTCTCATGTTCTAATTGAAACTTGTTGGTTTTTGTAAAAGTTACAAATATAATGGCCGGCTACCGGCTAATTCAAATTGTTACCGGCTAAAATAACGACATGTAAATTTTTTTATTTTATTTTATGACTTGGATTGTCATGTAGATATATATGGGGTATATACGAGTTGATTTAAACATACAAGTACCAAAACCTTAATTTCAGTTTAACACTTTACACATCCTATCATATTTTCCCCTAATTCATCTCAACTTTAATTTTCTCAAGAGTAAATTGCATTTTTGGTCCCTAAGGTATGGCCAAATTGCAGGTTTCGTCTATAACATTTCGAAAGTGCACCGATAGTCCCCATTTTGAAGGTTTTGTTGCATGTTTGGTCCCTAATCTGCAATTTAGGGACCAAACATGCAACGGAAACTTCAAAGTTTAAGGGACTAAATCTGCAATTTAGGAACCAAACATGCAACAAAACATTCAAAATGGGGATTACCGCTGCACTTTCGAAACGTTAGGGACGAAACCTGCAATTTGACCATACCTTAAGGACCAAAAATGCAATTTACTCTTTTCTCAATAACCTTAATTATTTCAATTGTTCATGTTAAATCGTTCCATATTAGTCACGATGGTTAAAGGTTAGCGATTTGCTAACATTGTTTCACTGAATTGATTAATTATCATGGTTTTAATTTTGATATTTTCATTGACTTTTTTTGAAACCCTATTTTTCAGGTAAAAATCCCGACCATGTGTTTACTGTTAACCTTAAACACAATGAAATCTTTGCTACAAACTCTTTTTGCTATATTAATGGTGATGAAATACAGAGAACAAATATAGATATTGAAGGTATGACATATGAACAATTCCATGAGGTTATTAAAAGACTTGTCCATGCTCCTCTTTATAGGTTGTATTACTGTAAAGTAGATATGCCTATTCATTTAGGACTAAAAGAACTAAAAGCAAATGATGATGATCAGGAATTTATAAGAATATGATGTGAAAGTAAATGGGTCATTGACTTGTATGGTGAATACTTTGACTATGACGCTCTTGACTTTATTGATCCTCATAACAATGATGATGTTCTCATGAGTGATGAATATTCTTCTAGTGATGAACAAGAGGACTTTGAGCATGTTGATTTTCAAACTGTATGTATTTGACAATTGGTAAAACATTGACTGTGTTAGATGCCAAATCTTAGCTATGCACATGGTTTAAACACTTTATATGTCCTTTGCATTTTTTTGTGTATTAATCTTAGCTGTCAACATGTTACTTACCACATATTTATGTATTTTGTGCACATGGTTCTTGGCTATCACTGCCAGGACATACCACAGTTTGTGTGTCAATGCACAAGGTAACTTTGGCAATGACTACACATGACCTAAGTTGACTATGAGTTTGTGACTGCATGAACAAAGTGATTGCAAGAGTAGTCATTGCATTGCACTTATTTAATTAGTTTCTTAGCATTTTCTGTTTGTATTTGTTCTTAGCATATGTGTATTTGTATTTCTATTTGTTGTTATCAATCTGTGCAAGAACATATCATAATTTGCACAAGGTAAAGTTTAACTTTGGCTGCAAGAACAAAGTCAATGCATGATCAAAGAAAATATATACTAAAACAAGTCATATTTTCATTCAACTAACAAGCATATATGGAAGGGTTAACAATCAAAAGCTAAAACAACATAAGCACCCTAAACCTATTTTAGTGCCATTACAAGTGACATCACAATTGCAAAAACAAGAAAAATTTACTTCCAAAAAGTCAACTTAGCAACACTTCTCCTAAACTCTGCTCTTTGTGCTAAAAGCTCCATTTCCAGTTGTTGAATCCTTTCTTCACAACTTATCTCATTCTTCAATTCACATTTTTAGTGAGGATTCAACAACACATACATTTCATACAAATGTTGGTTGTACCAATCATTATCAATCTCTGGATCATATCACTCCCAAATGTTACATATTTTCACTACGGGTTTCTGCATAATAATATAAAAAAAAAAAAATTAATCAAAAAATTTAGGGTTACAAAATCAATCAGTAAAATACATACCGATCTATTAGGACAAAATTCAAATTTTCCTGCTGGGTTGGTAGTTGTCCAAGAAACAAATTCCTTTAAAGGAATTCCATAATCACACTTGTTTAGAAAGTCACTGGTGTTGTCTAAATAAAGGGGGAAGATGAAGAAGACATGATGTGGGGCTTAGATTGGGGGTGTTTATTAAAGTGGACGTGAATATGCTTTAGAGTTTTGATTGAGGGGGGGGGGGGGGGGGGGCGTTTAGATTAGGGTTTTGATTGTTGTGTTTACATTTGGGGATGAAAACTGAATTTCAGGTTCATATTTGGAATCGGGTTATAAGAGTTCGTTTGTATTTGGGATCTGGTGTTAGTTTACATTATGGGTCATAACCGAGTGAACAGACGGGTCAAATATTTTCACGTGGAATAAAATTTAAATGAGGTGGAAATTGTTTATGTGACATGAAAAATAAATCGGTAACCTGTGTGATTTTTACAAACCAACAAGTTTCAATTACAACATGAGAACATTTTTGACCATGTTTCTAACTATCGTAAAAGTTAGTAAGTTCGTTTCTAATTTATAAACTTAACCTTTTATTTTTCTTTAACACAAATGTTTTTGTTAAACGAATAAACACTTTTATGAAAGAGAAGAGTTATTTTGCATACCAAACATTATTTGCATACAGAAGGACTCATCCACACCATCAATCTTAAAAAATATTAATGGTTGAGAGTAAAAACATTTTAATATTTCACTCATTTTTTATAATTTAAATATCTCATGAACCGTTAATCTTTAGACAAAACAAATTATACCGTTACAACCGGCATTTTATTATCTATCTATAGACGGGCACTTTGATATACTAACGACAATTTCTTTCTTTTTTTTTCTTTCTTTTCACGGTTTTCTTCTTTTTTTTTTCTTTTCGTATTGGAAAAGAACATGGTAAATCACATGTGATTAAACACTAATTTGAATATTCTAATAAAATCACATGTGATTTTATAGATTATAGTAGTTCATTTATGAAAATTACATGTGATTGAGATCACGTGTGTGAAAAGTCACATGTGATTGAGATACATGTTTGAAAAATCACATGTGATTTTATTAAAATATTCAAATTAGTGTTTAATCACATGTGATTTCTCATGCAAGTTTTAACAACAAGAAAAAACAACGTAAAAAATTGAAAAAAAAAAGTGAAAAAAAAAATTTGTTGGAAGTATATCAAAGTGCAAATCTATAGAAAGATAACTAAGTGCTTGTCGTGTGGTATATTTATTTTCGCTTAACGATTAACGGTTTAAGAGATATTTATATTTGAACAAAATGACTAAAAGGGTTTGTTAAAATGTTGGTTTAATCTCATCTATCAGATCAAATGAATATGGACTATGGAGTGTGGGATTAATCCTTTGGTAAAGTTTGGTATGCAAATGATGGTATTGAGTCCAAAAGTGAATCCTCACTAGACTAACCGTCAAAACAAAATAAACAATCTTAAGTGTTTAATAAACTCGTCTAATAATTGGCACTTTTTTTGATAAATAATTTTTCTAATAGAACTAAACAAAAATTTGGAGCAAATTCTTATACCACCAGTAAAGGGGTGTTTATTTAAACTTATATAACATAAGCTGGTGCGGCTTATATAACATAAATCACAATTTTGTGGCTTATTTTAACCCTTATAGGCTTATAAATAAACCACAAAATTATAACATTATGTTATATAAGCCCATATATATAAGCCGAAACAAACACCCCCTAACTATGAACCCGTAATTCCTAATCATATGAACCTTCCAGCAGTCTACCACCATTTTTAAAACTGTATTCTGGTCAAGGCTTCATTCTTTACCCTCCCATACCATTTTTAAAACTATATAAAGGGTCATATATCTTGTTAAAATGATATCAAAACAACATGTTAAAATGATATCAAAACAACGACAACAACTTCTTAATCACCCAACCAACCACCCTTTGGTGATCATTCATTTTTATTATAACAATATACACTGATAGACTAGGATACACGGAAACGCCGCTGGGATGCCGTATCACGTCCCCGAAACGTCCCCGAAACGGGAAACGCCGGGAAACGTCGGGAAACGCCTGAGAAACGTCCCCGGAAAAAGTGGAAACGTTTTTTCAACTAGGGTACGCCGATCCTTATCTAGGAAACGTTTGGGGGACGTTTCTGTCCCAAAAGAGTCACGTTTCTATGGTGGAAGAAGAAAGTAAATCGCCGGAAAAAACTGCAGTTGCCGGAAGAAGTGAAAAAGAATAAGAAACGTTCAATGAGATAAATGAAGAAGACTCTCTCTCTTCTTGTATGGTCACGTGATGCATAAAACATGGGAAAGTAACTACAGTATTTTCTTTTTTGTGATTTGGTCCCATATATCTTAACTTAATACTAGTACATTTTAAGTTTTGGCATATTTCATTATTGTGTTCCAGTCTTTTTGTTTTCTTAATAGTATAAAGTTTCCTCTCATTTTAGTTTTCACAAACTCTTAGTAGATATTGTAAAATTAATTAATAAAAAGGTTTTTATTATATGCTAATCATCTTTTATCCTTGTAAGTCGTATTCTAGTAAAAAATATATAAAACATGTAATTTTTTGAGTAATACGGAGTATAAGATTCTTGGTTTAATAATTATGAGTAATTAATGTTTGGATTTTTTAATGTTGTGTAATATTATTTTGAAAGATAATTCGTCATATACTAAAATATTATAATACACATAGACGTTTCCTCGCCGTACCCGTTTCTTGAATTTTAAGATGTTGCCGTTTCCCCGTACCCGTACCTGTCCCCGTTCCCGTCCCCGTTTCCGTCCCCGTGCAACTTAGCTGATAGATTGTCCCTAACACGGATGCAAGCAAACAATGCAAAAGAAAATATATGACAGTCCCTCTAATAGGTGATGTCTACAAACCCACACTCTAAACCTGAACTCAATACAAACCCAGAATACTGAAACAAACAATGAACAAGATCAAAATGATCTTGATACAAAACCAGACTTAAACTAATAACCCAGAAGACCAATATTCACTTTCAGAGAAAACCAAATATTAATTTTGTGTGTAGATGAAGTTATGAAGCCCTAGATTCGTCCAAGAGTTTATATACACCTCAAGTTCCACAACAGACCCCTGAGAAATATAAACATGACAAACAGAACCAAACATATAGAGTTAGGCATAATAAATTTACATTTTAGACCCTGAAAGTTCATAAGTTTGTCAAAGATGTTTCATTCAACATACTCTTAACACAATCAATCATACCCCCACAAAAATTTAGTCAAAAAATGGTTGCTTATATCCTCACTTCAAGAACAGAAGTCTTTGAATTTGAATCCAATCACATCTTCAAATATTGCAAACCGGATCACCCTGATCAAATTTCTTGCAAGCCCATTTCAAATATCACTAACCATAATCAAAATGAAGATGATCTATGGTTAAAAAACAAAGATGAAGCAAGATATTGATCAAGAGCCCATATTGTCAACTTACTATTTTAACTTGGTTTTGTCTCATGCATCACTAGAGTCAACTTTAGCTAATCATATTCCAATCAAGTTAAGTACTACAAGTTTATCTAGTGCATCTTTATATGAGCTTATCATGGGGGTGCTCATAGATGATCAATATGTTATGAAAGACTTGATGGCTGTTAAAGAAAGGGACCCTACTTATATAAGTTATGTACATTGTTTTTTGAATTTTAAAGGGTTTATTGCTATTCAATGCCATAGGATAGCACATTATTTATGGTTAAAAAATAGAGGGATTTTAGCACTTTTGATACATAGTAGAGTGTCTGAGGTTTTTGCATTGGATATACACCCAGGAGCTAGGATTGGTAGTGGGATTATGTTGGATCACGCGACAGGTGCTGTGATAGGGGAGACCGCGGTTATTGGGAACAATGTGTCGATTTTGCATAATGTGACGTTGGGAGGGAACGGGAAGAGTAGTGGCGATAGGCATTTAATATTGGTGATGGTGTTTTGATTGGCGCGGGGACTTGTGTTTTGACCTTTTGGGGAATATTGGGATTGGTGATTGGGCGAAAATTTGGGGCCGGGTCGGTTGTGTTGAAAGATGTGCTGTACGTGGTTGTTGGAAATCCTGCTAGATTACTTGGTGGGGAAAAGAATCATGTGACAGTTTTATAAGGCTCCTAGTTTTACTATGCATCACGTTCAACATGTTGACAAGTGGTCGGATTATGTTATTTAGGTAATGTTCACATCTTTTCTATTTTTGTAGAAGCCAAAGTATGCATGTGTACATAGAGATGATTATACACAAGCCAAAGTATGCATGTGTACATAGAGATGATTATACACGGTATATACGTGAAAACAAGGGTGGATGTTTGCAATATGCACACACCTCTTAATACTTCTTATCATTGATAACTGTTAGTAAATTTGTTATGATAGCGTATAGATTTTCTAACTAAGTGAGAGTTAGCGCTCTCCTGGTGGCAATGGTGTATCTCCAAAGTATACCTTTGTTTTCAACCAATAATGCTGGTGTAGATTATGATCAATAATGAAGCTCTTTGTTGTTTTGGTACTCTTCCTTATGGTTTTCATTGTGTCATGGTCTTTTACTATGTCTGTTATTCGGCATTTGGTAACAAGCGTATGAACAACAATTTGATATTTGGTCACAAATCATATAAAAGATGTTCTGCCTGCCATTTACTCATCATTTAGTCACAATCTTATGAAAGATTGGTAGATATTTTGACACTAACCTAAGTTTTATATATGATTAGATATTATTTTTTGTAGTGCTCTAGTCACAATCATATGTAACAAATATTATGCCAAGTACTCAACATCTAGTCACAGATGTGTGACATTTGAATTGTCATTTACTCATTTATCATATAACTATTATGAGTAAAGGACATTAGATTGGTACATGCAGAGGTTGGGTTCTGCACACATGCTAGCAGGGATGGATATGCTCTTCAAGCTGCTATAATCACATTCCGAATCGCATCCAAGAGTGTCACAAGATATGACTGGGTAAAATGCTTACCCTATATTCTATGATGTGGAACCCACCGAAGTGAGAAACCAAAGCGGGTCGGTTAGAAAAGCCTTTTCCAAGTATAAAAAGAAAGCGGCTGCTTAGAAATGGAAAGGGGCTCTAACAGAAAATTGTCTGCGTGGGAGCTGCTTGATGGGTAATTCCTTCATCCTATCTCTACGTGCAATATTTCTTACTTTTGTTTCTTGCTAATATGTATTTAAAAGGGATCATGGATGGGGATTTTGTTTCTTGCTAATATGTATCTAAAAGGTTGGGGATTTTGTGTTTTGTGTGATCCCACTGAAATGATACTTTTAATTGAAAGTTCAAACAGTAAATCTTATCTTTTTTTTCTTCTCATTGACCAAAAGACCAAATGAGTGGCTTTTGTTTCTCAACAAACTCAAACACATCACTGCAGCTGGAACTACTTTCTTTCTTCACATAAACTCTTTCAATAGCTTCAACCATACTTAGAATGTCTTCTACTTCAGTTTCATCCATTCAAAAGAGGTTTAAGTATGATGTGTTTATAAGCTTTAGAGGCAAAGACACCCGTAACACCTTTGTTGGCCATCTTTATCAAGCTCTTAAGCAAAAAGGAATTGAAACTTACAAGGATGATACGAAAATGAAGCAAGGGAAAACTATCGACAACCAGCTTATCCGAGCTATTAAAGACTCGAGATTCTTCATCATTGTTTTCTCAAAGAACTATATATGCTTCTTCATCTTGGTGCTTGGATGAGCTTGTTGAGATCATGGAGTGTCAAAAGAATTGCGAACAGACTGCCTATCCCGTCTTTTTTGATGTGGAACCCACCGAAGTCCGCAAACAAAGTGGGGCATTTGGAAAAGCTTTTTTGGAAAACAGAAACAAAGACGCTGCTGGGAAATGGATAGAGGCTTTGAAAGGAGCATCAAATCTGGTTGGGTGGGAGTTGAAGGCCACAGCTGATGGGTAAATTACTCCACATATATATCTCTACTTAGGATATTCGTTACTTTTGTTTCTTCATCCTAGCTAGTATTATGTTACATAGGAGTATTACTTTGGATATAATTTTCTATGTGTTATATATAGATCTAAAACATTGTTTATGTATTTAGACTATGCTAAACAGAACCTTCTTTTACCATGCATACAGGCACGGAGCTGAATTAATCAAAAGAATTGTTGGAGAGATATCACTAGAGTTACGTTCCATCAATTTCGGCTTAGATGAAAAGTTAGTCGGCATGGAGACCCGAGTAAGGGATGTTATTTCATCTTTAGAAATTGGTATTGATGAAGTTCGCATGATAGGGATCAAGGGCATGGGAGGCGCTGGGAAGACAACTACAGCGAGAGCTGTTTTTGATCATCTATCTGCTGATTTTGAAGCTAAAAGCTTTGTTGAGAATGTGAGAGAAGTTTCAAAAGCCTCTATGTTTGGTTTGAAGAATTTACAAGAACAAGTCCTTTCAAAAGTGCTAAATGAACGCGTCACTCTAGATAGTGTTAATGATGGGAAAAACATGATGAAAAGGAGGATGTGCGGTATAAAGGTTCTTCTTGTTCTAGATGATGTGGATCACATAGACCAACTTGAGGCGTTAGCAAGTGGGCCTAACTGGTTTAAGCCGGGAAGTAGAATTATCGTTACAACGAGAGATGAGCAAGTGCTGGTCGCTCACAGAGTGAACTTGATTCAAGATATCGATCTCTTATCAGATAGGGAAGCAAGTTGTCTCTTTAGTAGGTATGCATTTGGAAGGGAGATTCCATCTCAGGGATACGAAGAGCTATCAAGAAAAGTTGTACGCTATGCTGCTGGTCTTCCCTTAACAGTCAAAGTCTTGGGTTCATTTCTCTGTGGTAAGGATAAGCTTGAATGGGTAGATGCCATAGACAGATTAGAAAAAATTCCCTTAAAGGACACTCTAGAAAAGCTAGAATTAAGCTATATCAGTCTCGAAGATGAATATAAGGAAATATTTTTAGACATTGCATGCATATTGAAAGGCAAGTTCAGAGTAAATGGAATCAGAGTGCTTGAAAGCTGTGGATTTCATGCTAGAAATGGTTTAAAAGTTCTTGAGCAGAGATCTCTTATAACTTATACCGGTGAATATGAGGTCTTGGGGATGCATGACCATATAGAAGAAATGGGAAAGAACATTGTTCGTCGTTCGCACCCCGATGAGCCTAACAAACATAGCCGTTTGTGGATTGACGAGGAAATTGAAGATATATTGGCTAATGACATGGTAAAAATCAGTTTACTTGTAAGGTGGATAAAACTAGCACATTTTCATTTGTTCTGACATGTGACGCTGTTTTTGTTTTTGGATTGCAGGGTACCGAAGAAACAAGATGTCTAAAACTTAATAAGTCCAGAGGAAATTCTGGAATTCTTATGAAAGGTCTTGGAAAAATGAAGAAACTTAGATATCTTGAAGCGAATTTTGCAAAGTATGATTCCAGCCAATTGGATGAATCTACCCAATACTTTCCAAATTCTTTAAAATATCTAAAATGCTGGAATTACCCTTTCTTGTATTTACCGAGAACATTTCAAGCAAACAATCTTGTTGAACTTGAGATGAATATGACCACAATGATACAACTTTGGGAAGAGGGAGAAAAAAAGGTAGAATAATTGTTAATTACAGTAGTTGCTTTGAATAATTCCTAATAATGCTATTAATTTATTGGTTTGTTAATACGCTAATATCAATCCTTTTGTCTTATTTTTGTTTGTAGGTTCTCAAAAAACTCAAATTCCTTTCTCTCAATGAGTCAAACTTGACGACCTTCGACTTTAGGATTACTCCGAATCTGGAGTCGTTATCTCTAGAGTATTCTTCTAATTTAGAAGAACTTTACATGTCAGCTAGTTGTCAAAAGCTCAAATATCTCAATATCAGTGACTCAAAGTTAAGAACCTTTGACCTTGGGTTGACTCCGAATATCGAGAGATTATTTCTTGATCATTGTGCTGATTTTGAAGAACTTCACGTGTCTGTTGCATGTCCAAATCTCAAGCATCTCCATATCAGTCACTCAAAGTTAAGAACCTTTGACCTTGAGTTGACTCCGAATCTCGAAACGTTATCTCTTATTTATGGTGCTGATTTTGTAGAACTTCACGTGTGTGTTGTATGTCCGAATCTCAAATCCCTTGACCTTTGTTACTCAAGGTTGAGGAGCCTGACCTTGAGCTGATTCCAAATCTTGAGAGGTTAGATCTTTCTGGATGTGATAAGTTGGTAGAAATTAACGCTCCCATTGGATGTCTGAAAAAGGTTGGCTCCTTTAATTTAAGTGGTTTGAGGTTTAGCGATTTCAAGTTTGGATGTGTACCAAAGTTTAATTTTTCTTCAACTACTTTGCATCTGGTTGGGAAGTCGCTAGATTTATGCCCATTGCACCCCAACAGCAATCTCCCAAAGTTGCAGTTTCGTTGTGATTATGAGGAAAATCTACCGTCATCAGTTGGAAATATTGAAAAGCTTATTTCTTTTGGTCTCTGTGCTTGCACAGACTTAAAGAAAATTTCAGACATAATTTGTAGTTTACAATGTTTACAAAAACTTACGCTCGAATGCAATATTCCAGAGTTTCCCAAAGATCTTGGCCAGTTAGAATCTCTAGAAGAGCTCTGTTTGTACTCTACGAAGATAAAACATCTTCCAGATAGCATTTGTATGTTGAAACATCTCAAATCTCTCAAAGTCACTGATCTTGAGAAGTTAACAGATGATCTTGGCCAATTAGAATGTTTAGAGATGTTATATGTGAGTAGTAAGAAAATTGAATATCTTCCAGATAGCATCTGCATGCTAAAACGTCTGAAGTTCCTCGATGTTGCAAACTGTTGTTGTCTTGGGAAGTTGCCTGAGGACATTGGCCAGTTAGAATCTCTGGAGAGACTAGCTTTGTGTTCTACAACGATTAAACATCTTCCAGATTGCATCTGCATGCTAAAACGTCTGAAGTTGCTCGATGTTGCAAACTGCTGTTGTCTTGGGAAGTTGCCTGAGGACATTGGCCAGTTAGAATCTCTGGAGACACTAGCTTTGCGGGCTACAGCGATTAAACATCTTCCAGATAGCATTTGTATGTTAAAACATCTGAAGTCTCTCAGACTTGATCATTGTGCTCTTCTTGACAAGTTACCTGAAGATCTAGGCCGACTAGAATGTTTAGAACTGCTAGATATAGCATATACAGGCATAAATCATCTTCCGCAAAGCATTTTTGGGTTAAAAGGTCTGCTTATCATTGCACCTCCAGAGCTTTTGCAGTTGTATGATTTTCCCTCGGAGATAAAAACTTCAACCCCTCGCTTTTGGTATCCAGAAACCGTATCTGAAGTTAGTCTCAAAATTACAGATTCGGATTAATATCTAAATTTACATGAATGGTCTTCAATTTAAAAGTTGTTACACTTTTGGTCCGTTATTGTGTTAAAGATGTACGAGTTTCAAAAGGATGCTAGACGGTACATACATAAGACAAATATGGATTTTCTTAACTGTGTAACTGTCGTACCAGTTTTCATAAATTCTCCATTTTGTCGATTGCATTTTCTTTTCATACTAATAGCGCAATTCCATATAAGCTAGAGTAGTTTATTGGTTCTTAAGGTGGGAAGATTACATAGACCGTTGTTTACAGATAGGATCATCAGATGGAAGTAATGAGTTGTGGTCTGTGTAATCAGTGTCTTGATTCCCATGAGCATCTTTTTTTCACCTGCCATTATTTGCTCAAAGTGTGGAAGGAAATCCTAGTTTTGATGAACAAACAAATGTCTTGTAATTGGTCTAATATAATTTCAGAAATTGAGAATGAAAGCTAGTAATAACATCTGGAGTGTGCTGAGAAGAATCACAGTTAGTGCTGCTGTCAACTATTTGTGGCAAGAAAGGAATTTGAGAAGGTTTCAAGGGACTAAATGAACAGGCGATGACATGATTAAAGAAGCTCTTAAACATAAAATGGTAAGCCTCAAAGTGAAAGATTCAAGAGCAGTAAAAGAAGTGGAAGGAAGATGGAAGATTTGTATTCCAAGAGTGCCTACAAGTGATACTACAGAGTATTAACTGTTGTTTGTATGATTGTTTAATTTAGATACTGAATTTATTTTAGAATGGTATTTTTGATACAGTTTTCTTTTGTTATTTGTTATGCCTAGTTTCTAGCAGCCTCGGAAGTGTCCTGGTGCTATTTCTAGGTGAGTAAATGTTTGATAATCTATACAAAGTACACAGTTTGAGGGAAAAAAAACATTGCATAGACCGAGGATCAAGCTGAGTTCACACTGGCTAGCTACCTTTAATAGTATTCATGCAAGCAGATTATGGATGCTGCAAGAACAACAAATGCAAAGACAATGGGTCCAGTTCCATTACCCACCAAGAAGAGAATCTACTGTGTATTGAAATCCCCTCATGTTCACAAAGACGCGATATTCCATTTTGAGATCAGGACGCATCAAAGGCTCATTGATATCCTAGCACCCAATTGCACAAACCATCGACTCTCTGATGCACCTTGATCTACCTACTAGTGTCGATGTCGAGGTTAAGCTTTAGAAGTGTATCTCAAGTCCTTTTTTTGGTATCAAATGTTGTTATTTACACTTTTGTGTAGTAGATCTGTTATTTGTATCATTGTAGATTAAAGGAATGGTGTTTAGTAAAATATTTTGTAATGTTATAACCTTGAAATGATGGTTCTGCATGTCACAAATGGTTTTGCTTATAGTTTGCAATTGAAACATGATCATGTCTTTGCATTATGAAGTTGACGTTGATTATGTGCTTCGACTTTATATGAACTGCTTACGTGAAAAAACATTGGGACATAGCTTGTAAACTTTGAATCATAACTAACTTGAAACTCTAAAAGCATGATCAAAGCTGAGGGGTGACGCGGATAGACATGAGCCATGTTGATGCGAGGATATGCTTTCAGCTTTCAAGTTGGAAGATTTCTTTTATTTCCTTCCTAATTTATGTCGTAATTAAATAATGACCAAATTGTGTTTGGTTAGGAGTTTGATTTCTTTCCTTAGTTTGTGGTGATGAAACCTTATTAAAGGTCTTTTGTTTTGCAAAGAAAAAGGCAGTTGACATTTTCTGATTAGTGAATAAGAAAACCTTTTAAGGTTCTTGTTTGAAGCTTTATTTGATTAATCCTTAGTATTTTGAGCCATTTGATTGTAAATCTACATCAGTTGGTTTCAGAGCCAGATTGTAAACTCGAGGACGAGTTTTTTTCGAAGGGGAGGAGAATGACGCGGATAGACATGGACCAGCCATGTTGATGCGAGGATATGCTTTCAGCTTTCAAGTTGGAAGATTTCTTTTATTTCCTTCCTAATTTATGTCGTAATTAAATAATGACCAAATTGTGTTTGGTTAGGAGTTTGATTTCTTTCCTTAGTTTGTGGTGATGAAACCTTATTAAAGGTCTTTTGTTTTGCAAAGAAAAAGGGCAGTTGACATTTTCTGATTATTGAATAAGAAAACCTTTTAAGGTTCTTGTTTGAAGCTTTATTTGATTAATCCTTAGTATTTTGAGCCATTTGATTGTAAATCTACATCAGTTGGTTTCAGAGCTTTGGTTGATTCAAATGGCTCGTTGTGGAAGTGGGTATCTTAATCGTAGAATCGCCGACAGAGGCAACGATGGAGGTGCTTCGGATCTGTTTGATCATGAGGTTGAGCAGCCCCAACGACTCGCGTGGCTTACCCCTGGATTGGGAGCGGTTGATCGAGTCGAACGACTACAACACCTAGTCCCTGGATTGGGATTAGTATTATCGTCGGCATTGGAGGAAACGAAACTGGTTGAACCCGTCTGGGACGAGTCCACTAGGGACGAGGAGTATCTTACCAATGGCGATTTTATCTATGATTCACAACCCGTGTATGATGAATACGCGGACGAGGAATGGTATTCTTTGTTTATTCATGGTGATCGGAACTTATCCGGTAGAAAGCTGGTTGAAGGTGGTGCTAGATTAGGTGGAGACGGCATTGGGGTGGCTACTGTTGGTGATTTGCCGAATTTGAAGGTTCCCATGTTTCAGCCGCCAACTACGGAAAGTTTGAATTTTGAGCCACAAGCGAATAACCTTCGGATGTCTAATTCTAATGGATCAATGATGAATACGGTCGGAAAAGTTAAGTTGTTTATGGAGGTTATGATGATAATAATGAAGGGGAATCACGTTGATGTTCCTTTCGATCCGGGTGGTTCGTTTTTAAGGCATATCAAAACTCGAGGACGAGTTTTTTTCGAAGGGGAGGAGAATGACGCGGATAGACATGAGCCATGTTGATGCGAGGATATGCTTTCAGCTTTCAAGTTGGAAGATTTCTTTTATTTCCTTCCTAATTTATGTCGTAATTAAATAATGACCAAATTGTGTTTGGTTAGGAGTTTGATTTCTTTCCTTAGTTTGTGGTGATGAAACCTTATTAAAGGTCTTTTGTTTTGCAAAGAAAAAGGCAGTTGACATTTTCTGATTAGTGAATAAGAAAACCTTTTAAGGTTCTTGTTTGAAGCTTTATTTGATTAATCCTTAGTATTTTGAGCCATTTGATTGTAAATCTACATCAAGGGGTTTCAAGTTTGATTCCTATTAGGAATTGGGTGTCTTAATTTGGGTGTCTGTTTTATCCGGTTTGGGTTTGGATTTCAGTTTGTGTGCATGGTTTAAACCCGCGGATTAATCGGTCAAAAAGTGAGATATCATTATTGCTATAGAAAACGAGAATAAAAGTACTAAAAAATAAGAATAGTAGAAGAGTGAAAAACATGACTTTAAAAATTCTGATAATGCTAAATTATAACCATTATATGTTTAACAAGACATCAAAAACTATAATTTTATTTTCTTATAGTCCACCACATTAAAGGTGTAGAGTAGAGTGTGCGTATGTAAAGCCGGGTAAATGGATGAGCTAGGTGTTTATGTTACCCGGAGAGGGAAACTCTTTGACTCAGATGTACGAGGCCTAACCGGGGTATCAAGTGAACGTTTCCGAACCTTTTCATGGCCACGATGACCACCTTGGTGGTGGTTAGTAGGGTGTGCGCATGTCTTTTCCATTAATAAAAGAATAATATAAAGAATATGTTGGAAGATTTGATGAATACACCTTTGGAATATTTGTCATTTAGGACTATAGGGTGTTTGGGACGGCATATTTTAAGTGCTTATTGGCTTATTGCTATTTTAAAGTAAAAGGACACGTTTAAGCATTTGCATGCCAAGTGCTTAATTATTAACTTCTCTGCTTATTATCATGGAATAAGAAGCATTTTTCAAATAAGCACCTCACAGGTGCTTCAAAAGCCATATACATAAGCTATAGAATAATGCAATCCAACTTGGTCTTTCAGTTCATGAACAACTAAGTTTCATACTGTATATAACAGAAACGTATAGTACTTCTGGCCTTCTTGTCGTTTATTATAATGTTTATTTTTGATGCAGGGAATAGCTAAAGATTAGTGGGACAGCCATTGGCAAGGCTACAAAAAAGAGGGAACTGAAATACAAAGACATCAAGAAACTCAAAAAGGGTATTAGACGTCGTTTCCATGAAGATATCACGGTCATTGTAATCTATCCTGATAAAAGAAAGGTTTTGCAACTGGTACCAAGCTGGGATACACAACTTCACACACATTTTCTAGTTTAAGGAAGAAAAACAACCCCTTTTGGTTTAACACACATAATGAGCACATTGAGAAACGAGAAAGGCTTTAAGCTACATTCAATCATGTGAATCCATCAAATTCAGCAACCGCTAGTTCATGAAATAAGCTCAAATTAGTAACAGTGCCAAAACAACAGATAGTGCTTGATCATCCTTAAGCATATAAGAAAACAAACATGCAAAATTATTTCTTAAGTACCTAGAAAACAAGCTATGCTTGTAAATTCAGGGCCTTGAACCACCTTGAACTGCTCAACTAAAACCACCAAAAGATACTGTATTTACAAAGCAACGCTATTCTAGACCTGATTAAGACCGCTGGATTGTCTACTTAAGCATGTGAGGAGTAAGTAGCCCTGAAATTTCAAGAAACCCGACTCTGTCCTTCCCTCCAAATATTTTCTTCAACTTCTCATCACACACAATAACTTGCTTGTTCACGGGATCCTAAACAAAGAAATCAAGAATGCAGATAAATAATTTGGTATCGATAGCATATTTGAATAAGTTTACTTCAACGAATGCAGAATCAAGCCGTAACACATACATTCAACATGACAATATTAAGATACTACTGAGATACAGAGGAAAATGGGCTATGTTCACTTAATCACAACGAACATCTTTAGCCTCAGTTGGCATCAAAGCCTTGAAACAAACTTATCTTGCAAACACAATTACACAAAGATATTAATCATATCATGACTGTTGATACAAAAGATGGGCGTTCCTTGTTTGGACTCCGGTTCCCGTATCAATTGGATCTTGATGCTTGAGACCTGCGCACTAAGTAAACAGAAAACACCGTTAGGCTTATCGTGGGATTGTCTCCCACGATTATCCTCCGGCTTGAGAGTAAGTAATCGGTTTTAGGGTTTTAGTTGAGAGTTAGGGTTGTAGATCGTACCTTTAATGAGGGCTGGGATGCCCTTTATATACACACGAAATCCTTGTTGGTTTCGTGTTCCCCAAACTTTGGCGCATCCCGCCTAAATCGGATATTAGACACTTATCTCCAAAGATAAGAGATATCTGATATCTTAAGCTCTAAATAACTTTGAGTTTGGGCCTTCGTGAGCCCAAACCGTTATTGGGTTAGCCCAGCCGTACTGGGCTTGCTAGTATCGGTCATTGGTCGGGTTCGTGACCCGAATGCGGACTATACGTCATCATGTCCCCCCAGTCTAGTATGCGCAGGGACTACCTGCGGATGCTAGACTACTAAAGGTATACCATAAATTCGTTGAAGCGTAGCGAAGAAGCTAAAAAAGTTCTACACGGTGAATCTAGTAAAAATATTTCAAAATCACACCTCGTAAATCGTGGAAAAGTAACTGAAAATGTGTCATGTCAACAGATCCTATCCACACATTTAGAGATAGTGGAGTCCACGTGTCGATCATCGCGTGGATGTAAAAACTTATATAACCTTCCGCCTCCCATTACTGTGATTATCACAGTAAAAATCATTTCCGCCATTGTTAAAAAAGCTCCAAACTTGCAACCAAGAAACCATTAAAATTCCAAAGGTAACCGCGTGTGCGCCTTAAAAAACTATATAATGATCCGTGGTTTGACTGATTTTACCTCTGACATAACCGAGGATGAACTTCGCGAGTTCACCTCGGATTATTATATTCCGATGGCGCTGCATCCGGTAGTGCCGGCTGCGCAAGCGTCAATGGCAGATTTCCCTGAAGGGAAGGTAGGGGTATACACGCGTTTCTTCGAATTTGCGAATCAACGTGTGCCCATATCCTTATTCGTATGCGACGTATTAAACTACTATCGTCTGCACATATCCCAACTGCACTGTATAGGTGCGGCGAAAATAACAAACTTCGAGGTTAACTGCCGCTTATTGGCAATTAACCCTACCATCTACCTTTTCCGCGCGTTTTACCACACAACGTGGTCAAACGGGTGGGTGTCGTTCGCTAAGCGCGCAGGGAGGCTACAATGCTACACGGATAAACTGGACGCGCTTAGGAACTGGAGGGAATTTTTTTTCTGGGTTGATAAGGCGTTATTTCCCTGGGACTTCGGCTTCTATACCCAGGGTTCATTACCAAAGGATGAGCGCCCCCTCCTTGGAACATATAGCGCATACGATGCGAAAACGATAAACAACAATCGTATTCCCATCAGTTCCTATCCCCGAGGAATTTTTGGTTCACATGGGCATCAGTCGAAACTACTTTGGTAGACCTGATGAAGTGCCAACCTTTTTAGACGCGGATGGCCAGGGTGGGTGCTCATCCTTCGTACCCCTTAGTTTTGATTAATGTGAGCCTTTCTTTTCGTCTTTGTTCTTTATATAACTTGCTTGTTGTTTTGTTTTGTGCTGCGCAGAGATGGATTTATTCGGCGTTGTAAACTTGGCGAAGCCACGACAGGTTACCATAGGGGTGCGCCCATTGAGAGAGGGGGAAGCCCCTATTATGGAGGCTACCGCGGGGTGCACCATGGATATGGTTCTGGCAGACCCGGGGAGTGGCTCTCCCGCATTGCTGGAGGCGACCCCTATACGAAGCGTGTCTAGCCCGAGGATACCCTCCCCGTTGGTGGAGCCGGCCCACACGGATGTGGCGGAGAGCACTGAAGATGCTGATGTAGAGATGGAGGAAGCAAGCCATGGGCTAAAGCGCAAGAGGGCGCTTGGTGGTGATGGCGCAAGCTCCTCCAGGAAGAAATGACCTATCATTCTGGATGTGGAGTCATCCTCAGATGATGCATCGCCTCCCCCTGCACAGGATACTGCTTCTCCCCAGTAAATTTTATTAGCAAAGCCCTTAGCTCATACCCCGTTTATGTTATGAAATAATCACTAATTCTCTTTTCTGCGTGCAACACTGAACATTCTAGGGAGTCGCCCCCCAGGCTAGTCCCGTTCGCGCTGAATCTTCTGGACCAAAGAGCCAAGGATCTGAGCCATTGGCATCTGGGAACGCGCCAATGGATCAGCTTGTTAAAGATCTGGTGTTGACTGCTGCGCACCAAGCTACGTTGGTTGCGCAGCTAAAAGCAAAGTATTCTGGAGAAAGTAGCCAGAGCGCGCAAAAGGACCAACAGATTGCGCAGCTGGAGGCACGTTTGGCCAGTGCCCGGGTTGAAGCAGAGGCAATGAGCTCATATGCCCAAAGACTTGCGGAAGAAAAAATGGCACTGCTGAGCCAAGTAAGTCAGGAGCGTACTGCGTCAGCGGAATACAAGGCTTCATGTCTCTGGGCGTTGAAATATCTGGAAAAGGGGAAGGAAGAGTTGTTCTCTAAGTTAGGGGATTTTGGTGCAACTGTGGGAAGCTCGCTGGAAGAGCAGGATATGAAGTTGCGCCAGCTCAGCATTGAGTATGATGAGGAGTTGTATCCCCAGCTCATGTCTTCTATTGCTGAGCGCAGGTGGCTCATCGGCTATGGCCTGCGCCTTGCTGCCCTCAGTACCTTGGAGTCGCAAGAGGTGGTAGACAAGTTTGGGGCGGTGGTGCAGTGCGCTCTTTGCGCGTGGCAAGGCTGAGGCTGTAGAGGAGCTCCATGAAGGTGGTCTATTGAAAGTTCCTGCTGATAAGGTGCCTGGTTATAATGAGCACACGTATGATGACCTGGTCGCTGCAATGGGGGATATGAAGCTACTGGAGCTTCCTCTGATCGCACAGATGGAGCGCGACCAGGATTACCCCATAGGGGTAATTATGGAGGGACTAACCTTGGCCCGCCATCGTGCTGAAAATGCAGAGGCGCAGCCCGATTTTTATCTGAAGCCTGATGAGTCCCAGCTACAGGTGCCTATTTTTGTTCGCCCCCGCGATATCTTGAACCCTTTCGCACTGGAGAAGGAAGTCCCTTTAAAGGAATCCTTGGAAGCTCATGCTACAAGACTTGCCAAGAAGAAGGGTGTGAAAGGCAAGGCCATTTTGTGTGGTATTGGTGCAGCGCATCTTCCTAGGTCTGACGGGGTACCTGTTAGTGTTGCCATGGTATCCCGCCAAGATTCTAATTTGTTGAAGAGGCTAAAGGAGGTTGGGGACGCTGCAAGCCGTGTTGAGGGCTCATCTCTTAGGCGTTGTAATAGCATGTAGGTTATATCTTCGTTGTAAATATTATTTTGTAAGAACTCATGGTCCTTAATGAAATATTCCTTTTGTTGAATGCGTGTTGATGTGGTTGTGACTTTATAATGTTTGTAATTAGTTATCTGTCTTTGCAAAAAACGTACTTATTGTCTAAGAAGCAAACTGTCACATAAGTGCGACTAATATGTAGATTTCATAATCATGTATGAACTATCATACTTATAGTGTCTAAGTGTTTTTAGCATAATCGTGTATGGTATGATATACAGCGTACTGTAAATATCATAGGAAGGAGCCAAGAGTCTTGATTTCTGGTTTTGTTAAACGCGCATAGTATGCATTGGTGCGCATCCATCGTGGAATGCACATTGAAACTTATTCCAACGTCTTGAAAATAAGGTGTTTAACAAGGATGCGTGATCCAATGTTGATGGGTTTGCAACCCTCTTACTCAACGAGTTATTTAGTAGGTTTACTCATCCTTTACACCATCGTGGGTTGTAGTAAGTGCATGCACGCCCTGTATGCAAAAGATAATATATCAACAATGTTGAGACATAAATATTATGTAAATAACAAATTGAAATGTGTCGCGGAGTTAGCTAGAAACCACGACATTTTATTAATACTTGCAAGTTTTTGTAAACAGAAAAGAAACATTTGCCTAAGTTAAACAGAATGTAAATACACGGATATTTATTGAGCAGTATACTAAAGTGCGGGAGTGTCCGTGCGCTGGGCTGTAGCCGTACCTAGATATAGCATCGTTTGAGATTGCAGATGTTCCATGTGCGTGGTAGCTCACGACCATCCATGTCCCGCAGCTTGTACGCGCCTTTTCCTAATGCTTCAATGACCTCATAGGGTCCTTCCCATTTCGGTCCAAGTTTTCCTGTATCTTCTGCGTGGCTTGCATCATTGGCGCGGTATACGAAGTCGCCTGGTCTGAATGAAATACTTTGTACTTTAGCATCGTAGTATCCCTTCATTTTTGACTTAGCTCTCGCTTCACATATAGCTGCGCGCTCGCGTCTTTCTTCCAACAGGTCCAAGTCAATACGACGTTCATCGTCATTGGTTGCAACATTAATTTCAGCAGTGCGAATAGTTGGCATCCCAATTTCGGCTGGTATGACGACTTCTGTCCCATAGACCAGAGAAAAGGGAGTGTCTCCCGTGCTAATTTTGATTGAAGTGCGGTGCGCCCACAAAACATGCGATAATTCCTCCACCCACCTTCCTTTGTGTTTGTCTAAGCGTGCTTTAATTCCTTCACCTAGACTACGGTTTACGCGCTCGACCAAACCATTGGTTTGTGGGTGTTTAACTGACGCGAAGTGTTGTACAATATTCAGTTTCTCGCACCAGTCCTTGAAAGGGTTGTCACAGAATTGTTTTCCGTTGTCTGAGATGATTTCCCCAGGTAATCCGAAACGGCATATGATATTTTCCCAAACAAACCGTTTTACCTGATTTCCTGTGATTGTCACGACCGCTTTTGCCTCAATCCACTTGGTGAAGTAGTCTATAGCTACTATGAGAAATCTCAATCCTCCTGCTGCAACAGGGAAGGGACCTGCAATGTCGATACCCCATTTATAGAATGGCCATGGTGACGTAATAGGTGTTAGCTCCTGTTGTGGTTGACGTGGAATGGGTCTGTGAACTTGGCAGTCGCCACACTTTCTGATTAAGTCCCGCGCGTCACGGTGCATCGTAGGCCAGTAGTATCCTGACCGTAAAGCGCGCGCCACAACGGACCGTGGTCCTGAGTGCATACTACATGAACCAGCGTGGATCTCTCGGAGTACGTAATCTGCCTGAAGGGGTCCTACACATCGAAGCCACGGTTGTAGAAATGAACGCCGATATAGTACACCACTCCGAAGTTCAAACCTCTGTGATGTGCGCCGTATTCGTCGGGCGTCCTTCTGCTCTTGGGGCAATACGCCCTTGCTTATAAACTCGATAATTGGGGTTATCCATGTAGGACCTTGCTCCTCTATCACTGTGGATATCTCCATCTCCGAGATGGACTTGCTCTTCAGAGTTTCCACCAATACTTGTTTTGACAGGTGCGCAAAGCTTGTGGATGCAATCTTGCTCAGCGCATCCGCCTTTCTATTTTCCCCTCTAGGGACTTGTTTGATGGTGAACCTGTCAAAGTCCTGGATTAGGGACTTGGTTTTGTCAAGATATTAAATCATGTTCTCCTCTTTAGCCACATACTCGCCCAACACATGGTTGGCTACTAGGTGGGAATCCACATTTGCTTCTAGGTTGCGGATGCCCATTCGGGCTGCTATGCGTAATCCAGCAATCAGAGCTTCATACTCGGCCTCATTGTCGTGGCTGTGAATTCAAAACGCAGTGCGTAGGTGAATTCCATTCCCTCTAGACTCGTGAGGATTAGGCATGCGCCTGATCCGTCCACGCATGAAGATCCATCTGTGAACAAGATCCATGGTTCTTGTAGTTCCACCTTGCTTTGTGAAGGTGCGTCCTCAGTCTCTGGTTTTTCAACAATGAAGTCCGCTAGTATCTGCCCTTTAACCGCAGTACGTGGTCTATAGGAGATGCTGTGCTCACCTAGCAACACACTCCATTTCTGTAGACGTCCAGATGCGTCTGGTTTGGAAATGATTTTCTTGATGGGTTGGTCTGTAATCACCGCTATTGGATGCGCCTGGAAGTACCTGCGTAGCCGTTTGGCGCCGAATACTAGTGCTAGGACCAACTTTTCCATTGCACTGTAGTTAATCTCCATTTTCTTGAGTGCTTTGCTTACAAAGTACACCGATGTTTGCACTGAATCCCTGTCTGTTAGTAGTACCGCGCTGACTGCCCCATGGGTCGCAGACAAATACATGATTAATTCTTCCCCTGGGCGAGGCGCAACTAGCGTGGGGCGTGCTGCTAAGTGCTGTTTAAGTTGTATGAAAGCTTCTTCTGCTTCCATAGTCCAGCGAAAGTCTCCCTTTTTTGTGCACTTCTTGAGTGTTTTGAAGAGAGGGAGTGACTTGTCTGCTGATTTGGACAAGAATCTATTCAAACCGGCCAGTTTTCCGTTCAGTGATTGAACTTCTTTCAACGTGCGTGGTGAAGGAAGTTGGATAACAACCTTCGTTTTTTCTGGACATGGTTTGATGCCATCGGGCTCTATCAGATATCCGAGGAACATGCCCTCTGTAGCCCCAAAAGTGCATTTCTTAGGATTTAGCTTCATGTTGATCTTTTTTAGTGTCTTAAATGTTTCCTCAATGTCGCGCACTAATTCATCTTCAGTATGGCTTTTTATTACAAGGTCGTCGACATAAACTTCCAGGTTGCGGCCCACCTGTCCTTCAAATGCATGATCTACCAACCGCTGGTAGGTGGCACCTGCGTTCTTTAAGCTAAATGGCATCTTGGTAAAACATTAACGCCTTGGCTTGTATGGAAAGCCGTTTTTTCCTCATCTTCCTTAGCCATCTGGATTTGGTGATATCCTTTGTATGCGTCTAGGAAACACTTAAGGGGGTATCCACACAAAGATTCTACCTTCCAGTCTATCTCCGGTAGCGGGTAGCAGTCTTGTGGACATGCCTTATTGAGATCTGTGAAGTCTACGCACATCCTCCAGCTAGCATCGCTCTTCTTGACCATCACTGGGTTGGAAATCCAGTCGTGGTAGTAAACCTCTCGCATGATACCTGCATCCACAAGTTTGTGTACTTCTGCCAGAATTGCTTGTGCGCGCTCAGGAGCCTGGCCGCGCTTCTTCTGTCGTATTAGGGAATATCCTTGTCGAATTCTCAACTTGTGTTCTGTAATCGAGCGTGTGTCTTGGTTCCCATGCGAAGATATCCAGGTTCTTTTGCAAGAGTGCGCACACAGCTGCCCTGCCGTTATCAAATAGCGATCCCCCGATCGATATTTCTTGCTCTGGGTATTCAGGATGAATTGCAACCCTCAGGTTTGGCACTTTAGTTGCGCGCTGTTCTGGGATGTGTGCCGTCTCACATGTAATTGTGTTACATTCTCCAGGAGATACTGTGGTATTATAGAGAGTAACAATGCCTCCTTCTACCGGGAATTTGAGCATCCCATGTGTTGTAAACGGTACTGCGCGTATGGCTTAAATCCCTGGTCTTCCAATTATGCCATTGTATGGCGAAGGGGATTTGATCACCATAAAAGTCATCCAGGCTGTCGTGGAGTGTTCCTGATTGCCAACACTGACTAGTAGGCGTATTTGCCCCCTAGGCCATATCTTTTCTCATGTAAAACCAGTCAACGACGTCTTGACCGGGCTCAACTGACTTCGTATCTCAGGTCGCAGTTGTTTGAAACAGTGTTCATACATTATATCTGCGGATGCTCCTCCATCAACATACATGCGGTGGATATCGTGACCCCCTGCGTTGATTTCAATGGTGAGCGGTTCTACCCCTGCGTTGTCCGCAGCCAAGGTGGGGAAAGAGATCTCGCTTCCACGGGAAAACTTTTGGCTGATCTTCTGCCTAGTCATTCGCTGCCATGATTGTATCATGTAGATAGTATCAGCCTTATCTTTGGGTACTTCTTTCTTGTTTCCAGTCTTTTGCTTGTCTTTCCCTTCCTTGATGTTTTTAACCAAATGGTCCAATCTGCCTTCTTTTACTAGTTTATCAATTAGTTGGCGCAATTGGACACATTCATTGGTGGTGTGGCCCTTCTGTCCATGATAGTCGCAGTATCCGCTCACTACGCGCCGATCATCTGGGGTGCGCATTGGTGGGGGCCTTGGGAAGTTCGCGCCTTCCTCCGCGAATATCTCCTTCGGAGTCTTGGTTAGCGGGGTATATCTGTCATTATCTCGTCCACTAACCTGGCCGCGATAGTTCTTGTTGCGGTTGCTACTTTGGTCAGTGGATTGTCTCCGAGGTTGTTCTTGTGATCTATAGTTTGAGTAGCCCTTCTTGCTGTCTGTCGCAACAGCTTCTCCTTGGATAAAGGACCTTGTGCGTTTCATAAGCTCATCAAAGGTTTGGGGAATCTTGTCGTTCAGTCTTTTGATGAGTTATGGGTTATTGATCCCGTTCATGAACCCTGAGATTTTCAGTACTTCTGGACATGCCTTAACATGTATGCATTCATCTTTGAAGCGCTCCACATAAGCGCTTGTAGATTCCCCCTGGCGCTGTTTTACCCTGGCAAGTTCGACAGGGTTTTTGGCGCACTTCTTCCTTTGAGTGAAATTCAGGCGAAACGCCTTTCGTAACTCTTCAAAGCCATCAATGCTTCTGCGTGGAAGCTTACTGAACCAGTTTCGGGCATTTCCCACTAATGTGGAATTGAACATGTGGCACCACACAGGCTGTGGCCAATTTTCGATGGTAGCGGTTGATTCGAAAATTTTTAGGTGATCGTCTGGATCACCTGTTCCATCGTAGGTTTTCACATTAGTGGGCATGCGCCTTCTCTTATTTTATGATAAATCACTGATGCGCCGAGTGAACTCATCCACTTTTTGGCGGCGCCAGGGAAGAGACATATCTTCCTCTTCCTGGTCGCGATATCTTCTCTTAGACTTCCAGTGTCCAGTTTCGTTGTCCTCGTTGTCCGAGGAATCACCAGAGAACGAACTTCCCCTTTGTCGGCGCTTGCGCTGACCGTCTAAGAAGTCACTAGAAGATAAGTTTCCCCTCTTTTGGCGCTTGCGCCGGCTATCTTCAGAATCTGAGTTTGAAAAGCTCCCGCTCGGGGAGTGTCGTCGTCCTAGTCTATCATGGACCTTGCGGCTACCCAGCCTAGCGTGGACATTGGTACGCCGTCCGTCCTCTTCGTGTTTCTCCAGATGTTGCAGGTCGGCTGCTTCATCATTCTCAACTCTCCTCCCAATCCTGGTAAACACTGGAGGCCGGCGGTTATCCTTCCCGCGCCTCTCCTTATGATGACGCGATGGGGATGCCTCATACTCTGTGTCGAAGTTCAGTCGGGCTTTTAGGTTCTGACTTGACCTCTTTTTTGCCTCCTCTTGCATGAGGGCAGCCAAGGTTTCATAGTTCTGTGACACGAAGTCACTTGGCGCTAGTTCAGGCGTGACTCCTTCTAGCGCGAGGGTGTCTGTTTCCATATTTGGACTCCTGTTTCGGAGAGGTGCGCCTGGTGTTTTTGTGAGGTCCTTCTCTGGTACCGACTGCAGGGGAGTGGTAAAAGGGTTGCGCAGTGGATCTTCTATGTTGGTTGTTGGCGTGGCGGCATGGGTTGTCCCCGTGCGTTGTTCCACTGCTGGGAAGACCAGGTCTGGGCCTGACCCTTGGTTTCTAGCCACACTGGTTGTTCCAGAGGCTTGATTAGAGGCCAATCCGCTCTGCTGCTTCTTCCCTTGCTGGTCACCATGCGATCGCTGACTTAGGTTTCCTTGCTTTGTCATTCTAGTTCTTAGTGATGGGTCCCACGGATGGCGCCACTTGTTGATACAAAAGTTGTGCGTTCCTTGTTTGGATTCCGGTTCCCGTATTAATTGGCTCTTGATGCTTGAGACCTGCGCACTAAGTAAACAGTAAACACCGTTAGGCTTATCGTGGGATTGTCTCCCACGATTATCCTCCGGCGTGAGAGTAAGTAATCGGTTTTAGGGTTTTACTTGAGAGTTAGGTTTGTAGATCGTACCTTTAATGAGGGCTGGGATGCCCTTTATATACACACGAAATCCTTGTTGGTTTCGTGTTCCCCAAACTTCGGCGCATCCCGCCTAAATCGGATATTAGACACTTATCTCCAAAGATAAGAGATATCTGATATCATAAGCTCTAAATAACTTTGAGTTTGGGCCTTCGTGAGCCCAAACCGTTATTGGGTTAGCCCAGCCGTACTGGGCTTGCTAGTATCGGTCATTGGTCGGGTTCGTGACCCGAATGCGGACTATACGTCATCAATGACTAAAACTCTCATATTGCTGCCAATTTAAGGGCCAGCTTAAGGGAGTGTTTAGGATTGCGTTTGGAAAATAAGTATCCAATTATTGCTTTATAAAGTGACAAATAATAAGTATATTGTGATTCTGTATAGTGAAACCTATTGGATACTAACTTATTAATCCATGTAAGTCAAGAATATTTAGCGTTTATGTAAAGTTTATAAGCTTAGGGTCCTAGAATGACAAGAGTAAAGATAATAACCGTTTATTCGGTTATGGTAGTTTAATGAACCGGTATGATGGTTCATAGTGTCGGTTAGAAAAGTATAAGTACCCATGTAAACCAAGTCTGTAAAAACTAACAATTGTTTTATATCAATAAACTTTGTATACTTTATTCAATTGTTCATAGAAACAAAAGAGACCAACAGTGGCATCAGAGCCAAAGGTTCGAACCAGAGGGAAAGAGACAGATTAGAAGAAAGAGACCGTGAGCATACCGGTCAATCAAGTAGAGGGAGAAAGACAGTGAAGAGATTGATTCACAGGAATCAATCAAGTGAGAAACACGATTCGATTAAAGACAATATCAAATCAGAGAATTAGAAAAAGAGAAGATAAATAAAAAATACCTGGTTGTGCGAAATAGAATCCGCCGCCGTGTACTTGCAGGAGAAGAGAACAGACCGAGCGACCATCATTACCAGAAAAGAAGAGTGAAACACCGATTAACCACCACCACCATTTGATTAGAAAGAAAAACCAGAATAGGACTAGCATCAATTACAAGGTTTTGCCCTAATTCGTGTAGAAGGAAGAAGGAAGAGAAAGGCGTTTTTTTGGAACAAAATAGCCGCTGCTATTTGTTTGGAAAAGGGAGCCCACAAAAAAGTCAAGTAACATGTTTTATTCCTTCAAATACTTAGTTATTTTTTAGAAAAGTTGAGAATTTGCATATTAGTATTGTGGATTAGATAGAAAAATTTAAGTTCGACTATTATTAGAATTATATTGGTTTTAGAAGAAAATCAAATCGAAAGATATGACGGGAGATAAAAACGAAAACATAGTTGTTTTCACCACATTTGTTACCATCATATCAATGCACAGTTTTAAGCAATACAAATTATACATTATGGGCATTAAGAATGAAGAAGATACTATTGGCAAATGGAGTATGAGATTTAGTAGAAAGAACATGTACATCAAAAGAGATTGATGTAAAATAGGATAGTTCGGCGTTAGCATACCTATTTCAAGGGTTACCAGAAGATTTGCAAATGCAAGTTGTTGGATGTGAAACAACAAAAGAAATTTGGGACTCTCTAAAGTCCAGATTTATTGGGACAGAATATGTACAATAGGCACACTCGCAACAACTTAAATAAGAATTTGAGAGACTTGTGATGAAAGAAGATGAATCAATAGATTCATTTGCTGGGAGGTTGATAAGTATTATTACAAAGGCCGCTACATGTGGATTGACGTTTGATGAACAAACAAAAGTACGGAAATTACTAAATGCAGTGCCAGATAAGTTTGTACCAGTAGTAGCAACCATTGAAATGGTTGTTGATTTTAAGAAAGCAAAATTAGAGGAGATTATTGGAAAACTTAAGACTTATGAGGAAAGGCTTAAGTTTAGAAAAGGAAGTGAGGAAGATAATAGTGAGAAATTGTTATTCACACGTCAAGGGAATAACAGAAATTATGAACGCAACTATGGAAATGATAGACGAGGAGGTGGTAATCAGACACGAGGAAGAGGCCAAGGAAGATTCACAAGAGATAGTAAGAATGAAGATAGTTATGATAGAAGAATGAGAAACCCTGGAGATCAAAACTACCATAGAAGAGACACTAGAGAAATAGAATGTTATAATTGTCCTGAGTTTGGACACTATGCTGCAAATTGTCCAAAACCAAACCGTAGAGAAGAAAAAGCAAACTTTGTGTTCGAAGATGACGAACCAGCACTATTGATGGTTACTAGTAAAGATGAAAAGGAGATAACATCCTTAAAGGAAGAACCGAGAAGGAAAGGAATTGTCACTGAGAAGGATGAAATTCCAAAAGGAATAGTAGAAGATATGCGGTTAGAGATAGAAATTGATTTGAAGAGTAAATTAGAGTTTTGGAAGTTCGAAATGCTTCAAGAGTTAGAGATTGAAAAACAAGAGTTTGAGAAGAAAATAAGAAATAGAGAAATGGCATTTGAGAAACAAATGCAGAGAGAATCAGAGAACCTCAAAAAGTTGAGAGATTGCACAAGCAAAGAGATGAAAGAATTAAAGACAGTAAGAGAACAGTTTGAGAAAGAAAACCTTGGAGTTATTTCAGATAAGAAACTCCTAGAAGAAGAGAGAGTTGACAAAGGCGAATGCAAGAAACATCGAGAGACGCCATCAAGATTTCAGAAGGAAAGCCAGATTGAGAAAGACATCAAGTCAAAAAACGAGAAAGCTGAATCAGAAGATCGTGATACTAGAAATAGTGTGTTGGAGATTCAAGAGTACGAAACAATACAAATGAAGAAAGTTGGTGACAAAGATGATCAAGTTGAAGAGCAAGACAAATGAAGTGGAAGCAAGCCAAAGTTCAAAGATAAAGATAAAGGAGCTTGAAGATATCGAAGGCATGGATTAATAAATTAGGGAGGAGTATTGGATACTAACTTATTAATCCATTGTAAGTCAAGAATATTTAGCGTTTATGTAAAATTTATAAGCTTAGGGTCCTAGAATGACAAGAGTAAAGATAATAACCGTTTATTTGGTTATGGTAGTTTAATGAACCGGTATGATGGTTCATAGTGTCGGTTAGAAAAGTATAAGTACCCATGTAAACCAAGTCTGTAAAAACTAACGATTGTTTTATATCAATAAACTTTGTATACTTTATCCAATTGTTCATAGAAACAAAAGAGACCAACAAAACCCGTTATGATTATCTGATATTTGGTTATGTAATAAGTTTTGGAGTGACTGCAACAAAACTTGCCAAACAATTATAAGAGCTAGACTGTATGGATTGCACGTTCGAAATGTTTATCTTCTTATCAACAAAAACAAAATAAGTAAAAATAAATAATTTGGATAAGGTATCCCAAAAACTTTAAAAATCCCATGAAACAGCTTATTACTTATTAGCTTTAGTAAGCAATTCTAAACACCCTTAGCTTTGCAACAACCATACAATAAGAAATGAAAACAATATATTTAACCGATACCTAAAGTTGTTTTTCTTTAATATAAGCCCATATTTCCTTAATCGCTACAGAACAAGAAACTTCTTCTTTACCACCAAGAAAATTCTTCAACTCGGGTGACACCTTTCGTGTCTTCGTAATTCCAGTAAGTCTCTTCTTTGGTTCAGCTGTAGGGTTGGATGCAGTGGCGTACCTTACAAATGTGTGCATTTTTGCATGAAACCGTTTGAAACTTGCAGACGAAACCAACCTTAAAGAACATGATGGATACTTTGTTGGAGACAATGTTTGGTCGGCTAAGAATGTCGGAAGAAGTCCTAAAGGCATAGCCATTTTGTAAAGCCTGTTTGTTTGTGTTTTGAAGTGGATAAGAGAGTGAGAAGAAACTCAAAAGGGTTTAGCTAAACCCTTGAAATAGTTTTGATGATTTTTATAGCCTTGCCCACTTGTGGAGATGTCCCTTTTTATTAGCAAAACCTTTGAGAAGGTTTTGATAAATTATATGGCAATTTATATGTTAGCCTGGGAAATAATTTTTTTGATGATGTTGATTTCAATTTATAAAACAGCTCATTGTCAAGAAAAGGTTTGTAGCAATTAAAAGAGTTAACAGCATTGATTCTTTTCTAATATATACAACTATGGTTATGGTTATTATCCGGGTCAACCGACCTGAAAAGAGGGTATTTGAGTAGAGTTAATTGGATTTGAATGAAATATTACATATTCGTACCTGACCTTAAGAAAAGTTCGAGTTATATACTCAGGCTCTTTGGATAATCAAATAAGACCTTCTCAAAAAAAAACAAGAAAAATGGGAAATCTTTTCAAAAACAAAAAAATATATGAGAAATGCTAAAAATGTCTCTTATTTGTTTAAATCCTAAAACTCGAATAAAGCCAAAACTTTCACTTGACACCCGGTCTTAATAAGGGTTCAAGTTAATAAGTTTGACCCGAATAAACTGATTAAGATTGTCAACCCATATTAATCCGACTTGAATAAACTTATTTTGATTTTTAGTTAAGCTAATGGGTCCAAGTATTATTGAAGTTGAAGTGAATGTATGGATCATCCACAATACTTACGCATTGATCTCATTTGTTAGGTTTAATTGAATAAAAAGAGAAAAGGATAACATTTATAATCATTGAATTAGGCTAAAGGTCATGAGTCAAATCGGTCATTTTAAAAATCTAATCACGCAAGTTAAGCAATTCAATACAAACTACCTTGGGGTAAACATCAATACTTAACCGATTGTAGATAAATTCAATAAATAAAAAGTTAGTGGTTTATAAACCTCAAAAATTAACAAAACTATGAATTTGTTCAAGATATCAATCATCGAGCTCAATATGTCTCCCAATTTACACCAATCAACCAATGTGAGTTTTATAATCAAACCAACAAGTTCATTAACTAATAATTAGTGGATTCAACAACACACAATAAGGGTTGAGACCGGTAGTTTAGCAGCACTTATGAGGTGTGAGGTGTTCCGTAATCTAGTGATTTTGGCTCGAGCCAGGCTGCAAGCACGTCGACAAACATGTAACGTTTGTAATAATGAGAGTTTATAAATGAAATTTTCTTTTTTAGATATACTACTAGTAACTTAGAACCATAGAGTGTTTTGTGGTTCGAAAATGCAAAATCTCATCTCTTAATCTTCATTTATCAAGACCCTTCGACGATTCGGTTCACATGAACCTCTTGCAAAAAAGTAGCAATTAATCTATAATGTAACTATGTTCAAGAAAATCTACAATGTAACTTGCCTGTTTGTAACGAAAATGCCGTTTTCAAAATCTTCAATTCATAGACCATCGACTTATGTTAATTTTTGTTGTCTTGCTTTTCGTTTCTTAGAAAGAATTCTAACGTATGCATCCAATACCAATTCAGAAACATTATTTAGGGGGTGTTTGGCAACCCTTTGAAAACGTGATTATTTGATTATCACGTTTTCAAAACGTGAATAATCAAGTTTTGGTGTTTGGTTGCAAACGTGATTATCATTGAATTTGCCTTCAAAACGTGGTTTTGAAATTGGAGGTAGAGACTTACTTTTTGAAAACGTGATTTTGCAAACATCATTTATGCAAACGTGATTTTTACCCAAAACACGAACTTCATGTGTTTTTCTACTTGATGAATACATCATCTTCAAGTGTGTAGGCCAATGATATGAGTAGATTAAATTGATTTTTCTGCATATGGTAGGTATACCATATAGTATTTCACAAAAAGAAAAGAAAAAGTTACTATAAAGAAATGGAAAGTGGAAGGTGCGTTGCTTCTAATGCAAAACTCGCCTAATGATTTCTCTTCAATGCCAATTATATCAATTAGTTAAATTAAGCTTGGTTTGCTTTAATTAAGCTTCACTTCTTAACTTTGACACGGTTTTAGTATAAATTAGAAGTCTTACATGTCAAAGAATACATACCAATGAACTTTACTAAATCCTTAACCAATTAACTTTAGCGGAGGTTGTAAAAATCGCAAGCCGGTAATCAGTCGGTCGATCCTCTTGTAGCTTGTAATCAGTTTAGGCGGAATTAATCGGATTAACATTTTCGCCAAATTTTAAGTATTTCCAGCGAGTTTTGGAAATTTTCGGTAATGTTTGCCTTAAAAAACAGCTTGTAATAGATATAAACAACAACTATAGGTGATTAAAACATAGCTAGTTTTAGATATTTCTGGCAAAATTTGCAGGTTTCCAACAAGTTTGCCTATCGTTGACCATCATTGACCGATCGATTTGTACAAATCAAAAAAGTTTGTGACTGATTATTGCCTAGATGGTAATTTATCGGATTTGCAAGCTTTTTCTTGCAACATTGACTTTAATAAAATTTTGTTAAATTTTTTTCTAAGAAGAATGACTACGTTACGTGTTGCATTGCTGCCTAAAAAAAATCGATCTTTATAGATAAATTAGTATAGAGACAAGCTACCTTTAGCTAGGAGCCTCTTTTCCTTCGGTCCAGCTCACCGAAACACCGAAGATATAAAGCTAACATATAGATGTAAATATTTGTAAGTTATAAACCATATTTTGCAAATTAGAGTCTGTCTTAACTATGCATCCAAAAAGGCTAAAACTTTTCATTTGTCCCCACCAACATTGGAAACAAATAAAGCTTGGTTGGTACTATGTTTTTTTTTTTCTTTGCTTTCAATGCACATTCTTTAGCCCTAGTATCTTTTACTTTACCTCTTTTATAATTAAAGAGAATAAAATAAAATAATAAAATATCTTAGACAAAATATCTCCAATTCATTTCACTTTAGAATGTGTTTGTTGTTACGTAAATGATTATGATCAATTTATTTTGTGACAGCTGGTAATTTCATATTGAACTTTTGGCTTGTTTTAAAAAAGTTACGTGTTTAAAGTCGTTGCAATAAAATTGTTTTCTGATCTTCAAATATATTGATGCATAGATCAAAAAGGATCCTAAACAGTAGCGGGTAGGCCAAAATGTAACATAAAACAATAATACAACCGGTCATCATTTATATAACATTAGCTTATAAGACCCGTAGAATCCACGGGTTTTTAGAAGAGATATTGCAAAAAGATGAAAAATTAGTGTGTAAACAAAATATGAAAAACAATGAAAGTAAAAAAAGAGTGAATGTGTTATTTATTAATATGAAGTAATAAGTCAAGTACAATATAGAGTACAATTATTGTAAGTAATGTAATAAACAGCCGTTCACGTGATCTTCAATCTTGACAGCCTTGAAAAAGAAAGGGTATGTAGTGGGAAGTAGAAAAATTGGTAAGGCAATAAAAATTCGTCAAGAACCTAATAAAGCATGAAAAGAATGTGTAAGTAAAACATTTGTGTGAATGATAAAACATGTAAAAAACAAATTCATATCGCATGATATGAATATCCGTACATACCTGTTGATAACTGATCAAAGACCGTGAAGAACCTCTTTATAGACTACATTTGTAGTAGTCTTTAATAAATTACTATCGGCATCAGAAATAACAACCTTCAAACCTTTTTTGCTTTTTACGCGTGAAAGAGCCACATATAATTGTCCATGTGTGAAAACAGGACATGGTAGGTATAAACCAACTTTCGAAAGTGATTGTCCTTGGCTCTTCTTTATCGTCATGGCAAAAGATACTGACACAGGAAATTGTTTACGCACGATCTTGAGTGGTAAACGTTTATCCGATGGAGTAATTTTCAACCTTGGAAGTATAACCGTATTCCAAAAATGTGTTCCGTTAATTATTTTGGCTTGAATAGACGCACGCGTTAATTTAGTGACTTGAAGCCTTGTCCCATTACATAAACCTTGTGATTGATTAATGTTTCTCAACAACATTATTGGGACACCGACCTTTAATGCAAGCCTATGGTTTGGACACCCAAAAATTTTAAACCGTTGATAAATTCCGATGAAAACACGGCTTGATCTATAGCACCACCACGGTCATTTTTAGCTATGTTGTCACAACTAAGATAAATCATTTCTTCACCAGGAAAGGTTTTAAGCAAATGATCGTTAATACTATCAACCACTTCATTGGTTGGAGCAAGAATGGCCTTTTCCTGGAAATAAGACGGATCACCTATGTTATCCAAAATGTTTGGGTAAGTGAAATCTATAATAGATTGTACTGGATCATTAGTTTCATGTATTAGAATATCTTCAGGTATATCTATCAAAACCTCTCCGTCGTGTTGTCCTCCAATATCTCCATCTCCTACTTTCAATATCCATTCGGCAAATTCCTTTATCTCAGCTACATCCTCAGGCCGTGATCCAACAGTAAGGCGCATATTAGCGCTTAATTTTAAGACTTTGCAATGATCCCACAAGTACGATTGTTTTAAAGATGCACTTACAATGTCTTGCCGGGAACCTTTTGGAATAACGGGCAGCACCTGCCTAAAATCACCGCCAAATACTACAATCATATTACCAAAGGGCGCATCAAAAGTGTCGTACTTGTTCTTACGCAAGATATCTCTCAAGGACCTATCTAAAGCCTCAAAGCACATCTTATTTGTCATGGGAGCCTCATCCCAAATAATAAGCTTGCATTTCTTCAACAACTTGCCCAGGTCACTTTGAGGAGTTATTGAGCACGTAGAAGTCTCATCAATATTTATCGGAATATGGAACCTCGAATGAGCAGTCCGTCCACCTGACATCAATAAAGAAGCAATGCCACTTGATGCAACGTTTATGACTATGTCACCATTTCTTCTAATCTCGGCAGCAAGGGTTTTCCATAAATATGTCTTACCAGTCCCTCCGTATCCGTATACAAAATAATTTCCTCCTCTTCCGTTTGTAACGGACGCCATTATGGTGTCATATACATTTCTCTGTTCCGTGGTTAACGCGGCATATAGAGTCTCATATTCAGCCTGTAACTCTGATGGATTATAATCTCTTTCAGCAAAGATTAGCCTGTTACCAACGTCGGCGATGTAAGTGTCATATGGATAAGGAAGTTCTGGAAAAGCCTTCAAAGTGGTGCCTCTTGAGCGCATAAGTTGTTCGATATAGAACAAACAAACATTGTTTTTCTTGTCATCGCTTAGTCGTAAACCTGTATCAAATTAGGCATATATGAGGCGTAGCATATGTATGCAAATAACAGTTATCAAAAATAGTAAGCAGTGTAGGATATTTATAGTGTAATATACATATCGTAAGAATCAGTAGATACATTTTTTTGTTGAAGTGAGTTGGAAAAATATGGTCTTTTAAGAGATTTGATGAATCAAGAATTT
Source organism: Chrysanthemum seticuspe (assembly GCA_019973895.1). Lineage (NCBI taxonomy): Eukaryota > Viridiplantae > Streptophyta > Magnoliopsida > Asterales > Asteraceae > Chrysanthemum > Chrysanthemum seticuspe. The sequence continues at coordinate 55,157,444 of BPTQ01000006.1, read as the reverse complement.
GTAATAATTAACCATTTCCATTCATGTATAAATTTATAGAAAAAGTTAGTAAGAAAGCTAAGTTGGTGGTTATACCTTGAATGTCTAAAAGAATTCTTCTGTTGTACTCGACATCTTCTGATAGCAAATGCCAAGTTTGTAACGAAACTGTCAATGGTGTGTCAAGCTCCTTTTGGGACAATAATGTAACAAAAAGGTCTCGTAAATGCTCAGCAGAGGACCAATGGGCTGCCTCTTTAATACCCTCAATATGTTCGTTGTCTTCATCTAAAAGTCCCGCTGCGTAGCAGGCATCTTTGTAAGTAGGATAAACTACATCGTTAATTTTCCTTATCTCAGCGTGATTTCGACAACCTTTTTGACTATTTAGTAGCATCCTACAATAGTAACCTTCACCTGCTGAGATTGGCACAATATGAATTCTGCCAATTGCATATTGTTTCTTCCTATGTGTCCACGTTCCTTTTGCAATATTCCATACAAATTTTGTAGGAAACTCAACATATGTTAACTCCCTTGCTGATGGATACATTTCGTTCATATGCATCCATGATTCGAACATAGAAGCACCAACTGTTGGTTTTTGAATAACGGTTTCAAGGTCAGAGTTCTCACCAAATACAACTGGCTGGTCGCCTTCGAGATGACATGAGAGACGTTCAACATTTGGTTTTCTATAATGTATCTCAAATCCAAATATTCTCCAAGCGGCTTCACAAGCAGATAGGTACCTACAATCATAGAACGCCTTAATCTCGTCAACAGGTTTATCATTCTGTTGACAGTCTTCAGTTCTTGCTGGTTCATACAACTGTGCTGATACTCTATCGGGACCTTTGTTTATGTATTTAAACAAATATTTTATTGATCCCGTCTGATTGCACCATTCAACATTGATGTGGCATTGATAACGTTTCAACAACATAGCATTATACGGAATAACAAAACCGTTGTGCAACTTATGTCCACTCTTAACAACATGGATCCCGTTATCACGTCTTCTATATACAGGGTAGCCTTCCGAGTCAATAGAACTGTGTTGCATAAACTTTTTAGGGAAGTGTTTGGTACATTTACCATCATCCATGCAAACCTGATTTGGGTCGTCAACACCACATGGGCCATGCATCATAAAATCGGAAACTAACTTGTGCAGATCGGGATCCTCATTTTGGTATGGTATCTCAGCGGATATGTGTTTGTCAATATGTTCGGCGTTTGGCAGTTTGTCATCCTTATGTAGAAACAAACAAACATGTGCGTGTGGAAGCCCTCTTTTTTGAAATTCAACGGTGTATACAACTGCACAATATTGTTCAAATAAACATAATATCAGTTGTAATTCTAATTATAGACATTTTTTTTATAAGACTACTATCTTTATGAATGTGGTGTGGCCTATAAATAAACAACATACCTGCTTGAACACGTCCGAACAAACGCAACTCTTTGATATCCTTCATCAGCTGATCGAGTTTCATTTTAAAAACTCGAGATACCACATCAGGTCGATCTGCAAATGAAAGCTTATGCTCCCCGCATATATCTTTCAATCTCTGGCCATTTAGGGTTGCATGTGATCGTTATAAACAAATCTGGACAACCATACCACCTACACAATGCCATGGCATCCATATAATTTTGCTGCATGTACCTTGGTCCGCCAGTGAAAGTAGAAGACAAAATGATAGGCTTTCCAACCTGGACGGGTCGCTATTTCCTGATGCGACGCTTTGACGCACATTTGAATACGTATCACACCTTATGTAACATATTGGATTTCACAAACACATCAAACCATGATCAAAGTAGGCGTATACAATAGGTTTTAGAGAGAGAAAGAGTTAGAGATTTGGGAACTTAGTGAGAGAAAGTGAAAGTATTATTATGAGCTCCAACCCTCTACCTTGGGAGGAAGAGGGTATTTATAGTATTACATAAAATGCCACCTACGGGCTGTGGATCAGGCATATAGTGGGTAAAGACCCGTCCGTCCTCCACGGTGTTACTTAACTAAATACTACTTAACATTAAATAACTACGACTATGAGCTTTCTAACGATTACATATACTTGAGGTGACCGACACTTTAATAACTGGATTTACTAAATCCTAACAATCTCCCCCTAAGGGAGGTCACCTCAAAATACAATGAATACAAACAGATATTACATTAAGATTGTTCTTGGATTCTTGTTAAAGTTCTTTGCTCAGTAGCCCGTAGTCATTGATTCTTCATTTTTTCATGTTTGGTTAAACCAAGTGGAGGTCTTTAACTGATCCACGTGATAATGAGTTTTGAGCCAGCTTTGAGATCATCAGCTAACATAAATCTCTGACTCTTCCATTGTGGTGTTGACATTATGTGAAGTTGTGACTTTTGGACCGACATGCTCACATTCTGGATCATGAAATCTTTTCATCAGAGTAGCGGAAGCTTTAGTTGATCCATGATATTTGAAGCAGCGTAGCAGAAGCATGGTGTGAAAATATCAGATTCGTTGATGCACCTATCATGATCTCTTTAGAAATGAATGTGTTGTGTGAGCATGCGGCTATGGATTGACCTCTCCAATCTGATCAGCTGCAAATGTCGGGCGTACCTGCATACAACAGTTAGCAATAAAGCGCACGAAAGTGTCTTTGATCACTTTCGTTGAATTAAGGTACACGGCCCATGGTTCCCCGTTGATCAGTACAAGTACTGCCTGTGATCAGGTATAATTCCGAAGAATCTCCTTGACAGGGTTTCGCAGCTGCTCTAGCTGTTCTCAAACCAGAACGTCTCAAAGAAGACAACACGAAGTGAGTGAACCAGCGAATTTGAGATTCACTGATTGATGAAAAGATATTTGAAAAACAATCGAGTATCGCTCAATAAAGTGTTTTTGCAATACAACGAGGGTTTTTGAGAAAAATCAATTATCAATCATAAACACCTTTTATATTTGAAATATTAATACACAATCGATGTGCTAACGAAAAGAGTTTTTTAAGCACAACGACCGGTTTTTCAAAGGTATCCGTCAATCCATAACCTGAACCAGGATTGATTCATAAGTTTGAATCTCCCAATTGTTTCTGTTCAGTTGTCACATGGTTGATCTATTGGATAGATCTCACATGCCACCTACCAAGAGCTTGTTGGATGTTGGCTCTAGAAGGCTTTCCATCTTCATTGTGAATATGTTTGCATATCACTCAGATTTTCTGGCAATACCACAAGGATAATGCGTTGGACTCTAAAGATATAATCTCTCTTTCCACATTATGTGAAACAGAGAGTCTTCATTGACAGTGTCCTAATGAGATTTATTTGATGATCTCGTGGCTCTAGACTCAATTGTGCACATTTGGTTCCTATGCCGGAGACTGGGGAGAGGGTCTCCTTCTTCAATATCAACAATCTCTAAGAGAACGTCGATAGATTATGTAGGTTCCCCGTGAGAATGAAACAAGTCCCTTAAGATAAACTTGAGTAGCTTGGGAAGTTGTAGTGCAGTGCGTCACTGGGTCCATGACGTCTTGTCTTCAATATCGGTGTTACCTTAGTAACAACCAGTAGCATATGTATTGAACCCGGCTTCTGCCCTAAGGTTGAATAATTGGAGGGCTATTTATTTTCACCATTTTCTCATTCAATTCTTTTTCATTCTTCAACCCCTTCAGTGCTTACCGAGATTTCATAACTAGAACCTTGTTGGGTTTATTCCAGTTCTAGCTTTATCTCAGTCCGCACTCTTCCCATATCTCACTTTTTTCCTCTTTTTTTTCATCATACCTAAGGACTCTACACTATCTAGTGGATTGTCCCTGGGTAGATCCCTCCGGCTCTGGCGGGATCGTGAGAACAAATACCTAACCTAACCTAACCATCCTTATATCACCATACATAAAGTAAATTTGGTCGGTCTATTTGGTATTGTTCATCTGCCATTGGAACCAATTGAAAACCATTTGAAAATCAATCCAGATACTTATGATATATTATCAAAGCATTTTGTACCTGAATTGTTTTTGATATATTCAGAAAAAGAGCTCCCCCTGAACATGTGCATCATGTATTTGAAATCATTTTGGCACACGGAGGCAAGAGAAAGGATTCACTTCTTTGATTACCATTTTCTAAAAGATATCAACATCACTTTCCTGATCAAAATTGGCATTTTTCATGCTTTGTTAAGGATAATTTTTGGAAAGAATGTGGTTTTCAAAAAGTTGCTCCCCCTCAATATGCGCATAGAGATTTGGAAGTGTTTTGCACATATTAAGAAAAACCTGCACATTGAAACAAATCAATCACGTTTCAATCCTTTTTGGTTTGAAATAAATGCTCCCCCTCAACATGTGCATGTAAAATTTGAAATCGTTTGGCACATGTGGGGAGGAGAGCTTGTAAATCATTATAAAATCATTTATCTAATTATCAGTTTAAATCCAATTTAAATCCCAAATTCTCCCCCGATCACAATTTTCAAATCATTTGAGATTTGTGATCTCTGTAGATTTAAATTGATTTTGAAAGCTTTTGAGAAGAATTGTGACTTGCTTGTGAAAACATTTAACTGATAAGGATCAAAGCTGAGACTTTAAACTCCAAAAACATGCTTGAGTATCTTTTGAAAACATGACATAAACCGTGGTCTGAACCAGTTGTATGACAAATAACCTTGTGATTGAAATGAAATCATTCTCCCCCTCAATCAATGACATAAGTTATTGATTGGGAGATAGAGATTTTGACCAATGTCAAGTCCAGATGATTTTCAAAAATTGAGACCGAGTTATTTTTATTAGTTTTCAATTTGATAACAAATATTTTTCAGAAGAATTTTTAGAAGGAAAAATACTTGTGAAGGAAACATTTGTCATTTTAGTGATAAACATTTGTTTTAAGAATCAGAGCATGAGTTGTGAAAAATAAGATAAAGCATGGCTCTGTTCTTTCTTTAAAAAAACGGGTTATAGACTGAAATGACTATAAGCCTTTGTTTTACTTTCTCTCATTTTTTTTAAACAAATTATGTACATTCGAAGAACATCTAAAAACCCGTGACATTCTTTGAATGTCAACACAAAGTCCGCAAATGATATCGAAAAAAGGAAAACATGACAAAATATGTTTTGGGATTTTTCAAGATTTTCTAATTTTTATGGATTTTGAAAATTTTATATTTTTCTATTTGCTTTTTGTTGGTTTTGTAATTTTGTATTTTTCTTTTTTGAATAACTATTTACAAGAGATGGATGAAGAAAAAAACTTTTACTCCTCTTCTTCCTCTTGAAGACGTTTAAGTGTTTCCGGTTGTAGACTCTTTAGACCAAGTCGTGGGAGGATAAACTCAAAACGTTCTCTAGGAAGAGCTTTAGTGAAGATGTCTGCTAACTAGTATTCAGTCCTCACAAAATAAAGTTCCACCACACCGTTTTCCTCTTGCTCCCTATTGAAATGATGTCGAATGTCGATGTGCTTTGCTCTTGAGTGTTGTTCGTTGTTGCATGAGAGAGCAATGGCACTTTTGTTATCACAATACAGAGGGATTTTGTTGAATTCAAAGCCATAGTCAGATAATTAGGATCTCATCCATAGGATTTGAGTACAACAAGATGACATGGCTATGTATTCAGCCTCTGTAGAGGATATTGAAGTACTCATTTGTTTCTTAGAAGACCAACTCACAAGCTTATCACCCAAAAACTGAGCACCTCCAGACGTACTTCGACGTGTATCTTGACATCCTGCATGATCAGCATCTGCATAGGCTGTTAGTGACATACCGATGTCCTTCGGGTACCAAAGTCCCATATTGATGGTTCCTTGGAGATACCGAAAGACCCGTTTAACTGCTTCAAGGTGCTTTTTGGTAGGCTTAGCCTGGTATCTAGCACACATGCATACAGTGAACAGAATATCTGGTCTACTGGCTGTGAGGTAAATCAGGGATCCAATCATACTACGATATTTTGTTTGATCTACCATGATCCCTGAGTGGTCCTCATCCAGTTTAGTACGCTCTATCATGGGAGTGTCAACAGGGTCACAGGAATCAAATCCAAATTTCTTTAAAATCTCATTTGCATATTTAGATTGATTTATAAAAATGCCTCCGGGACTTTGTGAAATTTGTAATCCCAAGAAAAATGACATTTGTCCCATCATTGACATTTAAAATTTGGAGCCCATCTCCATAGAAAAACGGTCACATTCATTGGGGTCAGTCGAGGCAAAAATAATATCATCAACATAAATTTGAACGTGAATTAAATGTTTGCCTGACTTTCTGGTGAACAATGTCGGATCAACTGCTCCTTTGCTGAATTCAGTAGATAGAAGAAACTTTGATAGCATATCATACCATGCCCTTGGAGCTTGCTTCAAACCGTAAAGGGCCTTCTTCAAGCGATAGACATGAGTAGGATGCTCTGGATTCACAAAACCTTCAGGTTGGCTGACGTATACGACTTCCTTAAGATCTCCGTTAAGAAAAGCCGTCTTTACATCCATCTGATAGACTACCATGTTCTTACTTGCAGCATTAGCCAAGAAGATTCTGATTGCCTCGATACGAGCAACTGGAGCAAATGATTCTTCAAAGTCAATACCCTCCTCTTGACGGTATCCTTTTGCAACCAATCGAGCCTTGTTCTTTAATACATCACCATGCTCATCAAGTTTTACTTTAAAGATCCACTTTAGAGCAATGATCATAGCACAGTCAGGAGCAGGTACTAATTCCCATACATCTAGTCGATCAAACTCATGAATTTCTTCTTGCATGGCATTGAACCAACTGTCTTCATTCATGGCAGTTTTAACGTCTTTTGGTTCGACCTTGGATAGTACGGAGTTGAAGAAGTACCAAAAGGCATCAGTTGCAAGTTGTTTTCGAGTGGATACTGGACGAGAGGGATTTCCAATGATGTTGTCCAATGGATGATCATGTGTCCATTTTCTAAGGTGTTCGTGTGGTTGTTGTTGAGGAACTGAAGTAGGAGAGTCGATTTCTCCTGATGAAGATGGTTCTGATGATGATTCAGGAGCAAATATGTTTTCAAAGGGGGCATGTTTAGGAGTAGCAAAGGGATTATCTCCATCATAGGTTCCAGACACAATTCCATGATGTACACTCGATGATTGATGATTTGTTGATGAGACAGAGTGATCAGCAGCAGGCGCTTCTTAACTTAATGAAATAGAAACTGAAGGGTTAAATTCGTTGACAGGGATAGGAACAGCCTCTGTTTATGGAATTGACAGATCATTAGAACTTGGCTCATAGTGTTCATCAAACATTGGATCAAACAATTTCTTCAAATCATCTTCTGAAGGAGGTACATAAGGAGTTGCTGGTGAGGGATTTAGAACAAGGGTAGAACTGATAGGACTACTTGATGAAGGTTGAGATGCCGGTCTAGAACTGGATTGTCCTGGAGCCATTTGCCCGGACAGCTCATCGAACGTAACGTGAGTAGTTTCCATGATATCTCGAGTTCTTTTGTTGTAGATTCGGTAACCCTTCTTGTTTGATGCATAACCTACAAAAACTCCAATGTCCGCCTTAGCTCTTAATTTACCTAGATCTTGACCGTCATTCATTGGATAGCACAAGGCACCAAACACACGAAGGTAGGAGAGATCAGGTTTTCGTTTATGGACAAGTTCGTATGGAGTTTTTCCATGAGATGTGTGTATGAGGGAACGATTTTGGGTATAGCAAGCAGTGGCAATGGCTTCAGCCCAGAGAAACATTGGAACCTTTGAATAAACTAGCATTGTTCTTGCGGCTTCCACAAGAGTTCGATTTCGTCTTTTAACTACACCGTTCTGTTGAGGAGTTCGTGGCACACTTCTTTGATGACTGATTCCAACACTTTCATAAAATTGACTTAAGTCTTTGTTAACGAACTCTGTGCCATTGTCTGTTCGAACAATTCTAACCATATTGTTAAGTCGAACCTGAAGCTGCTTGATAAGTTTGATTATGACATCTGGAGTTTCATCCTTTGTCCTCAAAAACTTTACCCAAGTAAATCGAGAGTATTCGTCAACAACGACTAAAATATATTTCTTCCCATTAATCGTTTGCACTCTCATTGGTCTGCACAAATCCATATGAAGGGTATGCAGAACTTCCATTACTGAGTTTGTGGGTTTGGGTTTGTGGGCATATTTCTTGCTTTTTCCCAATTGGCATACTGGACAAAGATGATCTTTTTTATACTTTAATCTGGGTAAGCCTCTTACAAGATCATTTCTGGAAAGATTATTAATGGTGCCGAAGTTCAAGTGATTGAGACGACGATGCCATAACCATGATTTTGTTTTTGAAGCCTTTGACAACAAGCAGATTGGAGAAGACTTCATTATGTCTTCGATAGAGATGGTGTATAGATTTGAACCACGAGTTCCTCTTAACAGTTCCACACCATCAAGTTCTCTAACGAAACAAGTATGTTTTCTAAATGCCACTTCTAGATCGGAATCACAGAATTGACCAACAGAAAACAAGTTATGACCAAGACCTTCAACATAATATACCCTGGAGATTACACTTTTGCCAATAACATAGTCTCCATAACCCATAATTGCTCCAAAATGGTCGTTCCCGAATCTAACAGTCCCGATGAATTTACTCACAAAGTTCATGAGCCGCGAGCGATCTCCAGTCATATGCTTGGAACAGCCTAAGTCCAGGTACCACAGAACGATTTGAACGATCTGCAATTGAACAAATACAAGAATGGATAACTGGATAATTGGGATCCCCATGCAAGAATGGGTTCCATTTGGTTAGTAACAGTGATTGGAACACCCACATCGGAAGTAGAAACAATGGAATCATCAGGAATAGATGCAGTGCTAGTGTCCGTATTTGACCTATTCAAAGTATGTTCACTTCTTAAAGGAATAGTTCTACCAGTAGGCATCCATTTTATAATGGGCATTGACTTAGAAAATTTAGGGCACAACTCATTAAGATTAAACTTGCGGCCAGTAGGTATCCACTGATAACCTATGTTACTAAATTTCCTTCCTGTGGGTTTCCAATGTTTTCTAACCTTCTTTCTCCATTGCTTTCTACCCTTCTTAACATGTTTTTTGGCATTAACAATCTTAACAGGGCATTTAACAACATTAATCAAATCATTCACACCACATTCATGATTAGTAACAGAAACCAAGCAATCATCATTACATGTTTTGCCAAAAGTAGCAGAATTCGACTTAATTACAGTACGCTTATAGCTAATACTAGAATCAACACGATTCGTTTTATTCAACTCAAACTTAGTGTTCCTAGGGTGGTCTTCTACTCTCTTCTAATGCACATTCTTAGCTTGCGAGGTCCTATCTTGCTTTGTATGGCCTGGAGGCTTTGACCCGCTTGCTTTAATGTCACTGATTACTCCTGTAGAGGGAATTATGGGAACATTAGTTGGTTGGGCTACCTTTTGCATTCCTGAACTAGAAGTGCAGGGATCTGAACTACTTGAAGACACATTAAAATTCACTTTCTTAATGTTGGGCATAGAGTGGTTTGTATACTTAGTACTAGGCATGGAACAAGGCATCACAGCTTTATCTTTCGCACCTAAGGATTTAGGACATGTTGCTATTAAACATTCTAACATCTCCTGAGATCGTTTGGCCTGAATGCAAGCAAACCTAATTTCACTATCAAGTGGCTTATTTATGAAGTCCTCTTCTACAATCTCACGGAGACATTCAAGACTATCCTTAAGGCGAGCAAGATAATTATGAAATACAAGTTCGTTATTCCTAAGATGAGGAGGGATGTATTTAACAGTCACAGTATATTCAGAGTCTGCAGATGACTTTGATGCAACATTCTCATTAAAGACAAGTGGCATTTTCCCTTTTTCCTGACTCTTCAGATTCTCAATTTCCTTTTGTAAAGACGTTATTTTTTCGTTGTTCTTGTCACGAGTGACTTTCATTGAATCATATAACTCTTTAAAGTGTTGTTTAACTTTTTCATTTTCTTCTAGAAAACTCTCATTTTCCTTTTGTAAAACATTAACCAAGTTTTGAAGATGAAAAGTTTGAGAACACTGAGAATCTAAAGGAGGAGGCATTTGGGAGCCAGTCATGTTGTTCTTTTCACCCTTTAATTGTGAAATTTGGGCTTTCAACTTTTTGATCGTGTTACAATGAGATTGAATCTGTTCGTCACGTTTGTTTATTTCAAAAAGTGCATCAAACTCTGGAACATTTGAGGATGTCTTGATGTTTGAGGTTTTGACATTTTCCTTGAGATGTTGATATTTTAGTTGCAAATCAAAATGTTCAACTTCTAGCTTAGAAAAGTGTTTTACCAAATTATCGTGATCATCCTGATCAATTTTCTCATTTAGTTTTGAGTTTTTGTTTTCAAGCTTAATGACACGATCATGGGAAACTTTCAAAGCAACAGATATTTCATAAAATTGAGAGGCAGTAATAGAATGCTTAGTAAGTAGTAATAGTATAAAACACATCTTGAGCCACACAACTTACTACTAAGTTCTCATTTAGGATATGCAAATTCTTCCTTTCAATTTCATTATATTTGAGTTCCCTTTCATAATCATTGACTTCAACAATCATTGCATCAAATTCCTTTTCCATTTCTTCAATATCCGAATTTATCCCCTTTTAAAGACTTTCAAATTAACCTTTTAATTGTTTAAAGAAAGGTATGACCTCAGTTAAATAGCATTCTTTAGTTTTCTCAAAACCCCTTTCCCATTCAGTTATCCCAGTGGGTGTGATCCTTTTCTTACATGTTTTCTCAAAATCAACAAATAGTTGATAAACAACATACAGGCTGATTAAGGTCTTGCTATTAATGGAAATAGTTCTAGGAACTAAATGCATTAGTGTATTTGGAGGATACACAGTAGCTGCAGGCACTTTCCTAATGGGAGGGTTTGTTTCAACAAGTTCACTTGCCTTTTGCTTATCCATATCTTTCTTCCAAAAAATTTGTTCTGGGGTTAATTGGGTTTGAGGCTTAAACCTGTTCAGGGAGATCCAATTTTCTTTTGTGTAATCATGGGGTTTGAACATTATGTTTTGCTTTTTACACTCAGGATCTTTTAGCTTCTTATCCATTTTCTCCCTATTGACTTCTTCAAATTACATATCTTCCTCAGTGCACTTAGCGCAACTAGGTTTCTGCCTAGGCTTAAGGATCTCATTCCCATCATAGATTACCATCTGAGCCTCTCTAGCTTTTTTACCATACTTAGGATTGGGTTTCTCAACTAGGGGAATACTATGCTTATCGCTTAAGACTCTATGTTTTGTGATCATGTGAGCAGTTTGAATGGTATTCCCTTGTACGTACAACTTATTTTCAAGCTTGTTTTTCAAAAAATTTAGATTGGAAAAATCATTCAAGAGTTTTGATTCCTTAGCATTAAATTCTTGTTTAAGCACTTTAACATTATCTTGAATCTCTTGCTTTTGCTTAACAGTTTTAGAAAGCTTTTCTTGTAAGGAATTTAACTCTTGTTTTGACACTTCTTCTCTAAAATTACTTTTTCTAATGATTGTACGCATTTGGTCATCCATTTCCTGCTCACGGGTAGTTAACTCAAACTTAACCCGTTGTTCATAAATAGCAACTTGTTCTTTATAGGCATTCAGTTCAGAGATAACAGAATCATATGGGGCACATGCAGTGTATTCATAAAAAACATATTCATCATTGACTGCAAAAGATACATCACTTGGTATAATCTCACTTTCACTTTGTGTCACATATTGATCATATGAGACAATATTACTATTACCCTCATTATCAACATCGGATTCATAAGTTTCAAGATATTGTACTTTGTTATGTATCTTTGCTCATCAACTTCATCGTATAGTTTTAATACCTCTGAAATGATTGATTCTTTGGATGGACCAGCCTGTTGTGGTGATGAGACCTTTGGAAAGACCATAGGTGAGATGCTAGCCATGAATATTGTCTGGGCAGTAGGTTCATCATCGACATCAGAGTCAAATGCATCACAGTCCGCAACTTGAAAGGCATTTTGATGATTGTGACCTATTTCCTGAATTGGCTGCTCATCCACATCAGCATCATATGTCTTAGCATTCCCTTCTGCAAGAAACAACAACTCCTCTTCATCCAAAGCTGCTCCATTATCCTGAGCTTGCACAAGCAACATCTTGTCTCTGAAGTAATCTGCATTCTGTGGACATTTTGGTGATGTGCAGTTCCTCGCAATATGGCCCTCACCACCACAGTTGTAGCATTTGATTGGCTTTGCTTGCCCTTGATTTGCATTCCTTCCACGATTCTGATTAGCCACATACCCTCCACCAATTCCACCTCTTCCTTGTTCATACTGCCTTATTTGAACTGGTTGCACCATAACCTTTCCATCTCTGACAATAGCATGATTGTGTAGATTAAATGCAGTCCTGATTTCATTGTTAGTGTGAAGACTGTTAGTATGTGGAGTGAAGGTCAAGTTTTGTTTAACCATAAGAGCCAGTTGATTGATGAAGTGTTCCATGACTGCATTAGCATCAGGTTGCTTGAAACTTGGATCGGGAATGAGTTTGTGATTTCCATTACCCGTGAGTATGACTTGAGAAGCTTTGGTGGTAATTCCAACATTGGTGTAAAAGGCTGTTGAATCATTTGATGAACTTGTATCTCCCTGTTTAGATTTGAACAACTTGTATCTCCCTGTTTAGATTTGAACTGTTCAAGAATCCTTCGTTCAAACATGGCATGTCTCTCATTCTGAAGAAGGAAGGCATACAGTTTCTCATAGTTGGTGTTCTTTAATCCTTTGGTTAGCTTCACAGAGGTGACAAATTTGTGCCATTCTGGATTCATATTGTTCACAAACTTTGAGTTCAGCTAAATATTTGGCATGGTCATTTTGATGTTCCTCATGTCATTTACAAGCTTGTGGAATCTCACGTAATATTCATAGACACTTTCTTTTGGTTTCATCTTAACGTGCTCAAATTCATCATACAGTTGTGATTCTCTGTCTTCCTTAGTTAATTCAGAACCCGAGAGAAGCATCTTGACATTATCTGTTAGGAATTAGAAATTCCCGGTATTAAAGAGTCGGTCACCTCAAGTATATGTAATCGTTAGAAAGCTCGTAGTCGTAGTTCCTTTAAGTTAAGTAGTATTTTAGTTAAGTAACACCGTGGAGGACGGACGGGTCTTTACCCACTGTATGCCTGATCCACAGCCCAAAGTGTGGCGAGTTATGTAAGACTATAAATACTCTCTACCTTCCAAGGTAGAGAGTTGGAGCTCATAATAATATCTTTCACTTTCTCTCACTAAGTTCCCTAAACCTCTAACTTTCTCTCTCTAGAATTCCATCTTATACGCCACCTTGTGTTATGGTTTGATGTGTGAGTGAAAAGTTATATCTTACAATTGGTATCAAGAGCCAAGGTTAGATCATATCTTGCACATCTTTGGATTTATAGTGGTTTTTAGGTGGTTTTTGAGTTTGAAAAAGTTTAGTGGTTTTTGCATCATTTGGTTGATCTCTAGTGTTAAAGTTTGAATTTTGTTGGTACTTTTGTGTTTTGAATCATCATAAGTGTTTAGGTTTTCATTTGGTAAGCTTGAATCATCTTGGTTGGGTTGTTTTTGGATTGAAATGTGATGTTTATTTGGTTTTTCATGGTAGCGAGTTAGTTCACGGATTACATTTCTTCATAGCGACTTGCTTCTTTATTTTGTAGCGACTTACAGTGTTAAAAGCTAGCGAGTTAGAGCTAGCGAGTTAAAGGACAAGTAGTGGACTCTCCACTACGGGTAGCGACTTGTGGTAGCGAATTAGTCAGTAGCGAGTTGCTCTTTAGCGACTTGTGTCTCTAGCGACTTGTGTAGCGAATTACTGCCAAAATTTGGTTAGCGACTTGGTCTGTAGCGAGTTACTACTTAGCGACTTGTTTTTCTGTTAGCGACTTGGGATTCTAGCGACTTGGGTGTCTAGCGAATTAATTGGTAGCGACTTAGTGAATTTGTTTCTAGCGACTTAGAGCTTTATCATCTAGCGACTTGAGTGATTGTTTACGGTTTTCTCTTGATTTAGTAAAATCCCGTGAAAGAATCTATTTCCCGGTTTAATCATTGAGTTATAAAATCCCGTATAATCTGATAACATGTCCACCAACGTCCCTACTGTCATCTCCACTGTTGCCGAGGATGTACAAGCAGCTGGATCAGATACTCGTCCACCCATGCTTGACAGAACTGACTACGATTCTTGGGCTCAACGAATCAGATTGTATTGCCTTGGAAAGGAAAATGGTGTCAATATTCTCAAATCCATTGATGAAGGACCATATCGAGTTGAAACGACTAGAGACATACTTGATACTAATGAAGATGGTACTCCTATTTACGGAATGGACAGACCTAAGATGTATGATGAGCTTGATGATAAGGAGAAAAAGAGATTTGATGCAGATATCAGGGCTTCAAACATTGTTCTACAAGGTCTTCCTAAAGATATCTACAAGCTGATCAATCATAACACTGAAGCAAAGGCAGTTTGGGATAATGTCAAGATGCTTCTCTCAGGTTCAGAACTAACTATGGAAGACAGAGAATCCCAACTCTATGACGAATTTGAGCACTTCAAGATGAAACCCGATGAGAGTGTTTATGAGTACTATGTGAGATTTCATAAGTTAGTTAATGACATGAGGAACATCAGAATGACTATGCCTAACATTCAGTTGAATTCAAAATTTGTGAACAACATGAATCCCGAATGGCACAAGTTTGTTACCGCTGTGAAGCTTACTAAAGGATTGAAGAACACAAACTATGAGCAACTCTATGCCTTCCTCCTTCAGAATGAGAGACATGCCATGTTTGAAAAATTGATTCTCAATCAGTTCAAAACCAACCAGGGAGAGACAAGTTCGTCTAATGACTCAACAGCTTTCTACTCAAACATTGGAATCACAACCAAAGCATCACAAGTCATTCCCTTGGGTAACGGTAATCACAAACTCATTCCTGATCCTATGTTCAAACAAGCTGATGCTGATGCACGCGTGGATAACATCGTTAATCAACTAGCTCTACTCATTAGTCAAAACATGAATTCTCTCCCACAAACCAACAACAACCTACGAACTGCATCTAACCCACATAATCAAGCCACTGTTAAAGATGGAAGGATCGTGGTGCAACCAGTTCAGGAAAGACAGTATGATCAGGGGAGAGGTGGAGCTGGGAGAGGTTATGTTGGAAACCTGAATCGAGGAAGAAATGGTAACCAAGGTCAACCTAAGCCAATCAAATGCTACAACTGTGGTGGTGAAGGTCACATTGCAAGGAACTGCACATCCCCAAAGCGTCCTCAGAATGCTGATTACTTCAGAGATAAGATGTTACTGGCACAAGCTCAGGACAATGGTGCTGCGTTGGATGAAGAGGAATTGTTGTTTCTTGCTGAGGGTAATGCCAAGACCTATGATGCAGATGTGGATGAGCAGCCTATTCAGGAGATAGGTCATAATCATCAGAACGCCTTTCAAGTTGCTGACTGTGATGCATACGACTCTGATGTAGATGATGGACCTACTGCACA
Organism: Chrysanthemum seticuspe; assembly: GCA_019973895.1. NCBI lineage: Eukaryota > Viridiplantae > Streptophyta > Magnoliopsida > Asterales > Asteraceae > Chrysanthemum > Chrysanthemum seticuspe. The sequence goes on along the minus strand of BPTQ01000006.1, from coordinate 55,141,835 downwards.
CACAATCTTTATGGCTAGCATCTCTCCAATGGTTTCTCCCAAGATCTCTTCTTCACCACTAGCTGGCCTATCCAAGGACAAACTCATCTCTGAGGTATTAAAGCTATACGATGATGCGGATGTGCAACAGATGCATGACAAAGTACAACCGACTGAAACTATTGAATCTAATGTTGAAAATATGGGTAATATCAATATTGTCCCATACGATCAATACGTGAAACAAAGTGAAAGTGAAGTTGTACCAAGTGATGCATCTTCTGCAGTCAACAATGACTATGTCTTTGATGAATACACTGCATGTGCTCCTAATGATTCCATAATTTCTGAACTAAATGCCTATAAGGAACGTGTTGCTATTTATGAACAAAGGGCAAAATTTGAGTTGACCACTCGTGAGCAGGAAATGGATGTCCAAGTGAGTACAATTATTAGAAAAAGTAAGTTTAGAGAAGAAGTATTGAAACAAGAATTAAATTCCCTGCAAGAAAAATTTTCTAAAACAGCTAAGCAAAAACAAGAACTTCAAGAAAATGTGAAAATGCTTAAGCAAGAATTTAATGCAAAGGAATCAAAACTCTTGAGAGATTTTTCTAATCTGAAAACTTTGAAAAACAAACTTGAAAACAAGTTGTATTTACAAGGAAACACCATTCAGACTGCTCACATGATCACTAAGCATAGAGTTCTAAGCGATAAGCATAGCGTTCCCCTTGTAGAGGAACCAAATCCAGAGGTAATTAAAAAGGCTAGAAATGCTCATAAGGTAATTTATGATGGTAATGAAGTTCTTAAGCCTAGGCAGAAACCTAGTTGCGTTGAGTGCACTGAGGAAGATAAGATTTTAAATGAAATCACTAGGGAAAAGATGAATAAGAAGCAAGATGATCCCAAATGCAAAGAGAAAAACATAATCTTCTCTCCTCATGATTACAAGAAGGAAAACTGGATTGCCTTGAACAAGTTTAAGCCTCAGACTTTGTTGACTCCCGAACAAGTCTTCTGGAAAATGGATTTAGATAAGCAGAAAGCTGAAAATATTGTAGAAACAAACCCTCCCCTTCGAAAAATGCCTAGAGCAACTGTGTATCCTCCTAATACACCTATGCATCTCGTACCTAGAACAATTGCCACTAAAAGCAGGACATTAATTAGCCAATACGTTATATTCCAACTATTTGTTGATTTTGAGAAAACTTGCAAGAAAAGGATCACTCCCACTGGTATAACTGAAGGTGAAAGAGGTTTTGAACAAATGAAAGAATGTTATTTAACTGAGGTCATGCCCTTCTTTAAACTTCTAAAAGATCACTTTGAGAGTCTTAAAAAAGGGGTAGAAGCTGATATTAAAGGTATGGAAAAGGAATTTGATGCAATGGTTGCTGAAGTTAGTGATTATGAGCGTGCACTAAAATATAATGAGATTGAGAGAAAGAACTTGCATACATTAAATGAGAATCTTATTACTGAATGTGTTGCTCAAGATGTGTTTTTCACTGCTTCAAATTGCTCTATTAATGCTTCCAAATTTCATGAATTATCTGTGGCCCTGAAAGTCTCCCATGATCGTGTCATTGAGCTTGAAAAAACTAATTCTAAACTAAATGAGAAAATTGAACTGGATGATCATGACAATTTGGTTAAACATTTTTCTAAACTAGAAGTTGAGTATTTTAATCTACAACTAAAATATCAACATCTCAAAGAAAATGTCAAAACTTCAAATATCAAGACATCTTCAGATGCTCCAGAGTTTGATGCAGTTTTTCAAATTAACAAACGAGATGAACAGATTCAAGCTCAGTGTAACACGATCAGAAAGTTGAAAGCCCAAATCTCTCAATTAAAGGGTCAAACGAACAATATGACAGGCTCCCAAATGCCTCCTTCTTTAGATTCTCAGAATTCTCAAACGTTTCATCTTCAAAACCTAGTAAATGCTTTACAAAAGGAAAACGAAAGTTTTCTAGAAGAGAATGAAAAGGTTAAACGTCATTTCAATGAGTTGTTTGAATCAATTAAAGTTACTCGTAACAAAAACAACGAACAAATAACTTCATTGCAAAAGGAAATTGAGAATCTGAAGAGTCAGGTAAAAGGGAAAATGCCAATGATCAATGAGGAGAATGTTGTATCTAAGGTTCACTCTGGCAATAAATCTGCTTTATCTGTGACATATGTCCCCCCTCACCTAAGGAACAACAAACTTGCCATTCAAACATATTTCTCATCCCTCAAGGATTGCTTAGAATGCCTGCGTGAGATTGTTGAAGAGGATAAGCTAGAGAAACCTCATGATAATGCAATTGGACATGCATGCTTATATGCCAAACGATCTCAAGAAATCTTAGAATGCTTGATCACCATATGCCCAAAGACATTAGGTGAGAGAGTTAACCCTTTGATTCCATGCTCAATGCCTAAGGCCAAATATGAGATGCACTCGATTCCCAATGTTTTGAATGAGAGTCGTAGTGTACCCTTGAGTAGTTCAGATTCTAGATCTGTCAATGCTAGGAAAGTGAACTCTAATGTGCCTTCTAGGAGTACCAATCTCAGTACATCTAGCTTTATGAAAGTGAACCGTAGTGCACCTGCATGTAGTTCAGATCCCAGCACATCTAAACAGGTGGTGCAAAGAGTAGTAAAACAAACTAATGTTCCCATTCCCTCTACAGGAGTAATCAGTGACATTAAAGGGAGCAGGTCAAAGTCTCAAGACAATACAAGGAATGATAGGACCTCTCAAGCTAAGAATGTGCACTGGAAGAAAGTAGAAGAACAATCTAGGAACCTTAAGTTTGAATCGAATAAAACGAATCGTGTTGATTCTAGTATTAGCCATAAGCGTACTGTAATTAATTCGAATTCTGATACTATTTGCAAACCTTGTACTGATGATTGCTCGAATTCTGTTTCTAATCGTGGATGTGATGTCAATGCTTTGCCTAATGATGTTAATTGTCCAGTTAATATTGTTAATGCTAAAATTCATGCTAAAAAGGCTAAAAGGCAAAAGCGAAAGAAAGTTAGAAAACAATGGAAACCCACAGGAAGAACATTCAGCAGAATAGGTTCTTATTGGATACCTGTTGGTCATAAGACCAATCAGATAATGCCCACTAGAAAATGGATGCCGACTGGTAGAACTATTCCCTTAAGAAGTGGTCACACTGTAAACAGGACTAATACAGACACTAGTATTGCATCTACTCATAATGATTCCATTACCTCATTGTCTGATATGAATGCTTCTATTTCTGATGTGGGTGTTCCAACTGTTGCTACTAACCAAATGGAACCCATTCTTGCATGGGGATCCCAATTATCCAGTTATCCATTCCTGTCTGTGTTCAACTGCAGATCGTTCAAATCGTTCTGTGGTACCTGGACTCAGGCTGTTCCAAGCATATGACTGGAGACCGGTCACGGCTCATGAACTTCGTGAGCAAATTCATCGGGACTGTTAGATTTGGTAATGATCATTTCGGTGCTATTATGGGTTATGGAGATTATGTTGTTGGTGATAGTGTCATCTCCAGAGTGTATTATGTGGAAGGTTTAGGACATAATCTGTTCTCTGTTGGTCAATTCTGTGACTCTGATCTAGAAGTAGCCTTCAGAAAACATACCTGCTTTGTTAGAGATCTTAATGGTAAGGAACTGTTGAAAGGAACTCGTGGCTCAAACCTTTACACTATCTCTATCGATGACATGATGAGAGCTTCACCAATCTGCTTGTTATCAAAGGCTTCAAAAACAAAGTCTTGGTTATGGCATCGTCGTCTCAATCACTTGAACTTCGGCACCATCAACGATCTTTCCAGAAAGGACTTAGTTGTAGGTTTACCTAGACTAAAGTATGAAAAGGATCATCTTTGTTCAGCATGTCAATTGGGAAAAAGCAAGAAGTATGCCCATAAACCCAAACCTACTAACTCTGTCACAGAAGTTCTTCATATGATTCATATGGATTTATGTGGACCAATGAGGGTGCAGAATATCTTTGGGAAGAAATATGTGTTAGTAGTGGTTGATGATTATTCTAGATTCACCTGGGTCAAGTTCTTAAGGACAAAGGATGAAACTCCTGACATCATCATCAAACTCATCAAACAACTGCAGGTTAGACTAAACAAAACTGTCAGAATTATCAGAACAGACAATGGAACTGAGTTTGTCAACAAACAACTTAGTGAATTCTATGAAAGCGCTGGAATCAGCCATCAAAGAAGTGTTCCACGAACCCCTCAACAGAACGGTGTAGTTGAAAGACGAAATCGTACTCTTGTTGAAGCTGCTAGAACAATGCTGATCTACTCAAAGGTTCCAATGTTTCTCTGGGCTGAGGCAATTGCCACTGCATGCTACACACAAAATCGTTCCCTGATTCACACCATTCATGGAAAAACTCCATATGAACTTGTCCACAACAGAAAACCTAATCTATCTTTCCTTCGTGTGTTTGGTGCCTTGTGCTATCCAACTAATGAGGGTCAAGACTTGGGCAAACTTAGAGCTAAAGCTGACATTGGAGTATTTGTAGGATATGCACCAAACAAAAAGGGATACCGGATCTACAACAAAAGAACCCGAAATATCATGGAAACAATACACGTTACGTTTGATGAGCTGACCGGTCAAATGGCTCCTGGACACTCCAGCTCAGGACCCGCACTTCAAAACAGTCCTATTGGTTCATCCCTTGTTCCAAACTCCTCTCAAGAAACGCCATATGTATCTCCATCTGAAGATGATGTAAAGAAATTGTTTGATCCAATGTTTGATGAACTGTATGAGTCTACTACTAATGAGGTGCTGATCCCTACAACAGAGGATGCTCATATTCCAGTGAATGAAGTCAATCCTTCAGTCTCAATATCTTTAAGCCAAGAAGCACCTGCTGCTGATCCTTCAGTCTCATCAACAAATCATCATTCTTCAAATGTACATCATGGTAAGGTTTCTTACATCAATAATGAAGTTAATCCCTTTGCGACTCCTGAAGATGCTCCATTTGAAAACATATTTGCTACTCCTGAATCATCATCAGAACCATCTTCTTCAGAAGACATCGACTCAGCTACTTCAGTCCCTCAACAAATGCCACATGAACACCTCAGAAAATGGACTCACGATCATCCATTAGACAACATCATTGGTAATCCCTCTCGCCCTGTATCAACCCGGAAGCAACTCGCAACCGATGCCTTATGGTGCTTCTTCAACTCCGTACTATCTAAGATCGAACCAAAAGATGTTAAAACTGCTATGAATGAAGATAGCTGGTTCAATGCTATGCAAGATGAAATTCATGAGTTTGATCGTCTTGATGTATGGGAGTTAGTACCTGCTCCGGACTGTGCTATGATTATAGCTCTAAAATGGATCTTCAAAGTAAAACTTGATGAGCATGGTGATGTGTTGAAGAACAAGGCTCGATTAGTTGCTAAAGGATATCGTCAAGAGGAGGGTATAGACTTTGAAGAATCTTTTGCTCCAATTGCTCGAATCGAGGCAATCAGAATCTTTTTGGCTAATGCTGCTAGTAAGAACATGGTGGTATATCAGATGGATGTAAAGACGGCATTTCTGAACGGAGATCTTAAGGAAGTTGTCTACGTAAGCCAACCCGAAGGATTCGTGAACCAAGAGCATCCTACTCACGTTTATCGTCTGAAGAAGGCTCTTTACGGTTTAAAGCAAGCTCCAAGGGCATGGTATGATACACTATCAAAATTTCTTCTATCAACCGGATTCATCAAAGGAGCAGTTGATCCTACATTGTTCACCAGGAAGTCAGGCAAACATTTGATTCATGTTCAAATTTATGTTGATGATATTATTTTTGCCTCGACTGACCCAATGGAATGTGATCGTTTTTCAAATGAAATGAGTTCAAAGTTTCAAATGTCAATGATGGGACAAATGTCATTTTTCTTGGGATTACAAATTTCTCAAAGTCCCGGAGGCATTTTCATAAATCAATCTAAATATGCAACAGAGATTTTAAAGAAATTTGGATTTGATTCAAGTGACCCTGTTGACACCCCCATGATTGACCGAACCAAACTAGATGAGGACCTCTCAGGGATCATGATTGACCAAACTAAATATCGAAGTATGATTGGATCCCTGATGTATCTCACTGCTAGTAGACCAGACATTTTGTTCTCTGTGTGCATGTGTGCTAGATACCAGGCTAAGCCTACCAAAAAGCACCTTGAAGCAGTTAAACGGGTCTTTCGGTATCTCCAAGGAACCATCAATATGGGACTATGGTACCCGAAAGACACCGGTATGTCACTAACGGCCTATGCAGATGTTGATCATGCAGGTTGTCAAGATACACGTCGAAGTACGTCAGGAGGTGCTCAGTTTTTGGGTGATAAGCTTGTGAGCTGGTCTTCAAAGAAGCAAATGAGTACTTCTATTTCCTCTACAGAGGCTGAATACATAGCCATGTCATCTTGTTGTGCTCAAATCTTATGGATGAGATCTCAATTATCTGACTATGGCTTTGAATTCAACAAAATCCCTCTGTACTGTGATAATAAAAGTGCTATTGCTCTCTCATGCAACAACGTTCAACACTCAAGAGCAAAGCATATCGACATTCGACATCATTTCATCAGGGAACAAGTGGAAAAAGGTGTAGTGGAACTATATTTTGTGAGGTCTGAATATCAATTAGCGGACATCTTCACCAAAGCTCTTCCAAGAGAACGTTTTGAGTTTATTCTTCCATGACTTGGTTTGAAAAGCCTTCAACCAGAAACTCTCAAACGTCTTCCGGAGGAAGACGAGGAGTAAAGGTCTTTCTTCATCTATCTCTTGTAAATATCTATTTAAAAAAAAAAAAAAAAAAAAAAAAAAAAAACTTTCAAAATCCATAAAAAATTTAAAAAAAATTCGAAAAAATCTTCAAAAAATATTGTCATTTTGTCATGTTTCTCTCGATTCGATTATATCTACGGTCTTGATGTTGTCATTCAAAGAATGACACGGGACTTTAGATGTGGTTCGAATTTTTATTTAAAAAAAAAAAAAAAAAAAAAAAAAAAAAAAATTTTTTTTGGGAGAAAGAGAAAATAAATGGTTTGTTGTCATTTCAGGCAATAACCCGGTTTTAAAGAAAGAACAGAGCCATGTTTTATCATGTTTTCAAAATTCCATGCTCTGATTCTATAAACCTTTATCTGCTGAAAAACTAAATGCTTTGAAAAATAACTCAATCTCTATTTTTGATAATCATCAGGACTTATTTGTCAAAATCTCTATCTCTCAATCAACAACCTACGTCATTGATTGAGGGGGAGAATGATTTCAATTAAATTAAAAAGTTATTTGGCATTAAATTGTTTTCAAAAGATATACATGCATGTTTTAATAAATGGAGTTTAAAGTCTTAAAATCTGATACATATCAGTTAAAACACTTTCACAATCAAGTCACAATTCTCCTTAAAAGCTTTCAAAATCAATTTAAATCTATACGAGATCACAAATCTCAAATGATTTGATAATTGTGATCGGGGGAGAATGTGTGATTTAAATTGGACCTAAACTGATAATCAGGTAAATGGTTATAAAAGAATGTACATGCTGTCCTTCTCACATGTGACAAACGATTTCAATTTTTTCAATGCACATGTTGAGGGGGAGCATCTATCTTAAACCTTTGATTTGAAACGTGATCATTCATCCTAATGTGCAGGTTCCCTCTAGTATGTGCAAAACTCTTTTCAAACCTCGAGGCACATATTGAGGGGGAGCAAATTCATGGAAACCTCATCCTTCCCGGAAATGCTATACCCACTTGATCTGTTGAGGGAAGTGATGTTGATATCTTTTAGAAAATGGTAATCAAAGAAGTTAATTCTTTCTCTTGCCTCCGTGTGCAAAATATTTTCACATACTTGATGCACATGATGAGGGGGAGTTCTCGTTCTAAAAATATCAAAAACAATTCAGGTACAAAATGCTTTGATAATATATCACAAGTATCTGAATTGACTTTCAAATGGTTTTCAATTGGATCCAATGGCAGACGAACAATACCAAATAGACCGACCAACTTTACTTCATGAACGGTGATATAAGGATGATAAGGTTAGGTATGTGTTCCCATGATCCGCCAGATCCGGAGGGATCTACCCAGGGACAATCCACTAGTTAGTGTAGAAGTCCTTAGGTATGATGATAAAAGGAGAAAAATGAGATATGGGAAGAGTGCGGACTAAGACTGAGCTAGTACTGGAATAAACCCAACAAGGTTCTAGCTATGAAGTCTCGGTAAGCACTGAAGGGGTTGAAGAATTAAAAAGAATTGAATGAGAAAAGGGTGAAAACAAATAGCCCTCCATTAATTCAACCTTAGGGCAGAAACCGGGTTCACTTCATATGCTACTGATGGTAACATCGGTATTGAAGACAAGACGTCATGGACCCAGTGACGCACTGCACTTCAACTTTCCAAACCACTCAAGTTCCTCTTAAAAGGACTTGTTTCATTCTCACGGGGAACCGAAATTATCTATCGACTTTCTCTTAGAGATTGTTGATATTGAAAAAGGAGACCCTCTCCCTAGTCTCCGGCACAGGATCCAAATATGCACAAATTGAGTCTAGAGCCACGAGATCATCAATAAATCTCATTAGGACACTTTCAATGAAGACTCTCTGTTTCACACAATGTGGAAAGAGAGATTATATCATGAGTCCTACGCATTATCCTTGTGGTATTGCCAGAACATCTGAGTGATGTGTTTACACATTCACAATGAAGATGGAAAGCCTTCTGGAGCCAACATCAAACAAGCTCCTGGTAGGTGGCATGTGAGATCTATCATATAGATCAACCATGTGACAACTGAACAGAAACAACGGGGCGATTCAATTTTTTGAATCAATCCTGGTTCAGGTTAGGGATTGACGGATACCTTTGAAAAACCGGTCTTTGTGCTTATAAACTCTTTTCTTTAGCACATCGACCGTGTACTCATTTTTCAAACCAAAAGGTATTTTTATGATTGATAATTGATTTTCAATAAAACCTTCGTTGTATTGCAAAAACAATTTCTATTGAGCAATACACGATTGTTTTTCAAATCTCTTTTCATCAATCAGTGGACTTAAAATTCGCTGGTTCACTCACTCCGTGTTGTCTTCTTTGAGACGTTCCGGTTTGAGAACAGCTAGAACAGCTGCGAAACCCTGTCAAGGAGATTCTTAGGAATCCTACCTGATCACAGGCAGTACTTGTACTGATCAACGGGGAACCGTGGGCCGTGTACCTCAATTTATCGAAAGTGATCAAAGACACTTTCGTGCGATTTATTGCTAACTGTTGTATGCAGGTACGCCCGACGTTTGCAGCTGATCAGAATGAAGCGGTCAATCCTCAGCCGCATGCTCACTTAACACATTCATCTCAAAAGAAATCATGATTAGGGCATCAATGACTCTGATATTTTCACACCAAGCTTCTGCTACGCTGCTGCCAATATCATGAATCAACTAAAGCTTCCGCTACTCTGATGAGAAGATATCATGATCCAGAATGTGAGCATGTCGGTCCCAAAGTCACAACACCACAATGGATGTCTCAGAGATTTTTGATAGCTGATGATCTCCAAAGATGGCTCAAACTCATCATCACGTGGATCAGTAAAAGACCTCCACTTGAAGTAACCAAACATGCAGTGTGAAGTATCAATGACTACGAGCTTAAGAGCAAAGGACTACATCAAGAATGCAAGATCAATTGTTAAATGTTATATCTATTTGTATTCAATGTAATTTTGGTACATAATTGAGGTGACCTCCCTTAGGGGGAGATTGTTAGGAATTAGAAATTCCCGGTATTAAAGAGTCGGTCACCTCAAGTATATGTAATCGTTAGAAAGCTCGTAGTCGTAGTTCCTTTAAGTTAAGTAGTATTTTAGTTAAGTAACACCGTGGAGGACGGACGGGTCTTTACCCACTGTATGCCTGATCCACAGCCCAAAGTGTGGCGAGTTATGTAAGACTATAAATACTCTCTACCTTCCAAGGTAGAGAGTTGGAGCTCATAATAATATCTTTCACTTTCTCTCACTAAGTTCCCTAAACCTCTAACTTTCTCTCTCTAGAATTCCATCTTATACGCCACCTTGTGTTATGGTTTGATGTGTGAGTGAAAAGTTATATCTTACATTATCCCAATCCGCCTTGGCTTCAGTGTTGTGATTGATAAGCTTGTAGATATCTTTTGGAAGACCTTGAAGTATAATGTTTGAAGCCCTGATATCAGCATCGAATCTCTTTTTCTCTTTATCACTGAGCTCATCATACGTCTTTGGTCTGTCCAATCCAAAGATCATTGTTCCATCTGCAGCAGTATCGAGTATGTCTCCAGTTGTCTCAACTTGATAAGGTCCTTCATCAATTGACTTGAGAATGTTGACTCCATTTTCCTTTCCCAGACAATACAACCTAATTCGTTGAGCCCATGAGTCATAGTCAGTTCTGTCAAGCATGGGTGGACGAGTATCTGAACCAGCTGCTTGAACGTCCTCAGCTATAGTAGAGATGATTGTAGGCACGTTGGTAGACATGTTTACAGATTTCACGGGATTTTATAACTCTATGATTAAACCGGGAAATAGATTCTTTCACGGGATTTTACTAAATCAAGAGAAAACCGTATTAGAAACAAATATCAACCAAGTTGCTATAACCCTTGAGACAAGTCGCTAACTAGCAACTCGCTAAAACCTCAAGTCGCTGTGAATCAAGTCGCTAAAGCACCAAATCGCTAAGCTGACAAGTCGCTAAAGAACAACTCGCTAAGTGGACCAAGTCGCTAAAGACACCAAATCGGTAAGCTGACAAGTCGCTAAAGAACAACTCGCTAAGTGGACCAAGTCGCTAAAGACACCAAATCGCTAAGCTGACAAGTCGCTAAAGAGCAACTCGCTAGTAACAACAAAGACAAGTCGCTAGAAATAATAGAGACAAGTCGCTACATCAACCAAGTCGCTAACTGAAGTGGAACCTCCACTACTTTGTACTATTTGTCGGCTTGTCTCAATAAACAAGTCGCTAGGCTCAAGTCATTACTACTTCAACTATAAGTCGCTGCAAATTAACAAAGCAAATCGCTACGAAGAAAAACTACTCCGAGACTCAAGTCGCTAGGTAGAAAAACTTAAGGACAACACTTTTCAATCCAAAACAAGCCCAACCACAGTGATTTAAGCTTTCCAAATCAAAACCCAAGCACTTACAATGATCCTAAACACAAAAGTACACTCAAAATTCAAACTTTAACACAAGAAATGATCCAAATGATGCAAAAACCACTAAACGTTTTCAATTCAATTAAGATATTGTATGAAAGTATGATTTCTTCTATTCTCCTTTGAGAATCGGAGGATTTTTGATTGAGTGGAAAAAGAAGGATTTTTTGTCTACCTTACTTTACTTCATTTTTCCTCATATCAATAACTCAATCAAAATGCAATTATCTCGACGAAAAAAATGTCTGTTATGCTTAATATCTTTAGTTTGATCTGTCTTAATTCTGCCCTTTATCCGAGTAGTCTTTTCTTGGCCAAATTGCCCGAAGCCTATGCTTTTTTGAATCCAATCGTAGATGTTATGCCAGTCATACCCCTGTTCTTTTTTCTTTTAGCCTTTGTTTGGCAAGCTGCTGTAAGTTTTCGATAAGATCTTTAATACTATCCTAGAAAATTCATATTTATTCGAGAGGTACAGAGACATAGTTATTTATATTTAATAGAGAATATCTACACAGATAATAAAGATTTTTCTGAAGAAATTTTAGCAAAATGCCGTCTCTTTTTGTCTGAATAGAATATCTCTATCTCAAAAAAATATCTAACAGAAATATTAAGAAATCCAAATATAGAAATAACATAACTAACAGAAATCGCACAAATAAAATAAATAAATTCTATTTGACTCTGCCTCTTCAAGTGACTCAATAAGATAGACTCCTGGCCTTCCAATCCAGTTCCAACAATGCACTTCTCCGACTGAGAAAGAGGGACTGCTTGGCGTTGCATGTTAGAACTCATTAAAGCCCGATTCGCATCATTATGCTCGATAAAAGGAATGAGGGAAGCCCCAATAGAAAAATATTGGAAGGAAAAAATACTTCGAAGATGAAGAACAAAATCGGGATACATACCAATACCTATTACAGGTAGAAAAATGGAGATGGAAACAAATAACTCGCGCGGTCCAGAATAAAAAACATAAGAGTTTGGAGTATTAAATAACTTGTATCCATAGAACATCTGTCGTGACATAGATAATAAATAAATAGGAGTTAATATCATTCCAATTGCCATTACAAAAGTAATGGCAATTTTGGGCATTAAAAGATATTTTTGGCTGGTAATTATTCCTAAAAAGACTATAACTTCTGCAACAAAACCTCATCAGTTCGAGCCTGATTATCCCTAAACCCAATGTGAGTTTTTCATTTTGATTTGCTACCCCGCCGTGATTGAATGAGAATGGATAAGAGGCTCGTGGGATTGACGTGAGGGGGCAGGGATGGCTATATTTCTGGGAGCGAACTCCGGGCGAATATGAAGCGCATGGATACAAGTTAGGCCTTGGAATGAAAGGATATGTAAGAGAGATGATCAAACCATGGCTCTTGATACCAATTGTAACATATTGGATTTCACAAACACATCAAACCATGATCAAAGTAGGCGTATACAATAGGTTTTAGAGAGAGAAAGAGTTAGAGGTTTGGGAACTTAGTGAGAGAAAGTGAAAGTATTATTATGAGCTCCAACCCTCTACCTTGGGAGGTAGAGGGTATTTATAGTCTTACATAAAACGCCACCTACAGGCTGTGGATCAGGCATACAGTGGGTAAAGACCCGTCCGTCCTCCACGGTGTTACTTAACTAAATACTACTTAACATTAAATAACTACGACTACGAGCTTTCTAACGATTATATATACTTGAGGTGACCGACACGTTAATAACTGGATTTACTAAATCCTAACACCTTAGTTTACACTGTTTGGAACGATGGAAAAACATACGCTCTCTCTCAACCATGGCGAAGCCATCCACAAGAAATTGCTGGAACAAACGACCTCCACGTATGAATAAATTCTCTGTATTCAGGCGGTCTTGTATCTGATAGCCAAACCACTCACGCATAGTAACTGTTTTTTCATTCTTTTCACTGGCCGGTTGTCCTGATTTATTTCTGTGTGGTATTCCTAAAAAATACCCATCTTGCGCACAAAGCATCAACAAAGGGTATTGCAAGGGAAGGTACATAGGATGAAAAATATTAATACGCTGCAAACCTTCACCAAACTTTTCTATCACAATGTCCCTATCTTCTGCGCATGCATCCAAGTCGCCTACAATAAGTCCAGCAACCTCGTTGGCAGTTGGAAGACTGTATTGCCGTCCACTCTTGCACCGCTTTGCTATGAGCTTGATTCTAATATTTTGCTCACTGTCTTCTGTGTAGCGGTCACGTGCCCTTCTAAATGTTTTGACCAAATCACTTGATGTATCCAAAATATCTTTCACTTCATTGATAATGTTTCAATCAATAGGTGTCTTTGAATTAGAAGTGCGAGACGAAGCAGATTTTCAACCACTGTTAATAGAGTAACGGGACAAACATTAGGTAAGAGAGAATATTTAGCGATCTATTTTTTGTGAAAACGCAGAAACAATAATAAAACATGTAATGTAAATTACCTTAAAGCAGCTGCTCTATTATCGGTTTCATTTTGCGTGTCATATATATACAATTGTGCGAACTTTGGAGGAGCCTCATTTTCCGGAAGTAAACTACCAATACGATGGTACGTTTGACCATGCAAGTGAAAAACATACGGACCTCGTCCTTTCTTGTTGATTGTGTCATCAACCTTGCCACCCATTGAAGTAAACGCAAACATGCTGTTGTACGTTCTAATGTTTTTTCTAAAATTTTGACTTTTGCTGTCGTCATTGCAGAATAAATCAAGTAACTGTTTTGGAGCAGGAGGTGCTTGTGGAAGAGAAATTTTTCCCTTGCCACAACATATGGAATAAGATTTTCCCAACGGATTAGCATTCCCTTGTTTTGTTTCTGGTTCCCATAATTGGGCATGACATTCTTTACACTCGAACGTAGGATCGCCAATGTCATAGTACTCTGCACTCACGTAAAATGATATATTTTAGTTAACTGGCTAAGAAACAACATCAAAAGTGTGCAATGATGGCAGAATAATATTGACTTATACCTTCAGATATATCGACGTATTTGTCGTAAACTTTCCTGACAGGTCCATCTTCATCAAGATTGAAAACAATCGGACTGCGAGATTGTAACGTTGGTCTGTTAGACCTTTTTAGTCTTCTTGAAGATTCTCCTGCTTCGAATGTTGATTTTTGTGTTGCTAAACCACGATTGCCATTTGAAACGCCAGACGATTGTGTACTTCTTGGACGTGCATTACCTTGACGAAGCACATGTGTTTGAAAAGTAACTATGAAAACAAAAATAGTTCAAGAATGGTTACATTGTATGGAACAAACAAATGTGTGAAAACACTATCTCTAATTCTGAAACGTACCCGTTGAAACGTTAGTAAGTTGAGTCTGTCGTTTGCGTAGTGCGGCAACCAGAGTTAATTGAGGAGTGTTTTTGTTCACAGAATTGGTGCCTATTTATATAGAAATTTATTATAATAGTCACCTAAAAACATAATGCGAAAACAAAGTAAAAACTTAAACAAAGAATAACAAAAACAAATAAAATTCTCTACAGTTGGTTGTGATTTGTATAATATGTACCTTGGTTATGCGTTGTTAATGGTGAAGTGTTTGTTTGCACAGTATTTACTGAAGTAGTGATACGTTGCGGTGTTATTTGAGTATTTTGCACAACCTGAGATGTAGCTGTAACAGTTTTCGCATACAAAACACTCAGTAACCAAACAAATTACTTTTAAACATACAATAAAAAAAACTAAATATTCTATTTATAGTTTACCATGCTGTAAAGGAGTTGGGTGAATATTGTAAGGCGACACGTTGCATCTATTGTGACCATTGATGCCTACATTTGACATTCAAAATAGTATATCAGGCGTGTATGAAGAATTACAGGTGGATATGTATAGTGGAAGAATATCAGTGATCATACAATGAAATTTTTTTAGGTGTTAAGTATGTATAATATGTACCTTGGTTAATGTTTGAAAATGCGTTTGTTTTTTTTTTGCAAACTATTGATTGGCGGAGTGTAAGCTTCAACAGATATTTCAGTAGATGTTGCAACATAACATGTAAGTCTAAGATTATATCAATATAAATAGACACTAATTTAAGTAATCTACATAGGTAAGTGTAAAGCAATGAATTAAGATTGTAGCTTATAGTTTACCATTTTGTAAAGGACTTTGCTGAATATTGTAGGTCGATAAGGTGCTTCTTGTGGAGTTTGTTAAGACTCCATGAGATCGTTTTGAACCTCTAGGGTTTAAACAATAACAATGACAATAAACTTGGTACGCAGCGGAATAAAACAAATCATAGTTATTGACACAAGGTTTTTCATTAATAATCACTCCAAGCCCCAAATATTATTTGATCAGAATAATACGGTTACACTAAACTTGTAACAGGGATCAAAGATCCTTGAGGCTAAACTAAACAAACTCTAACCCTAGACGTTTACAATAAACTACACGTCTAGGTTACATACACACACACACCTTTAGACTACATTATGGAAGACTTATATATCTCTAAAACCTACACCCCATGTCCTCTTTATATACTAGAGGATTAGGGTTTACAAGATACTACGAAGGACTAATAAGTATATCTTCTTTTGCAAGCAAGTCCTTCCATCTTTTTGTAGATTTCTTCTCTTTCTCTTTAAGCCCTTGATGTTTCATTCTTGTATTTATTTTGTCTCATCACATCCAAGGAACCTAAAACCCAACACTTCTATTTTGTCATGCGTTTCCTAAATCAAGGTTAGAAAATAAAATGAGCCAGGCACGTCGAATCACACTTGAAGAAAGTTTCTAAACAAACTTATATAAGCAAAGTAAGCAAACATTGATCAATGTGTAAAGGTAAACTTGTAGTTGCCATTGGTGACAGTGATGATGTATTTACTCGGTGTCGATGATCTGTGTCAAATAGCAAATTCAGTAGTAAAGCATGACTATCGAATAGTTTAAAGTAACAACACAAGTAGTAGTAAACTGAATTTTGTTACTGCATATTATTTATAAAAAACTAACGATTAGTCACATCAGTTAAAGGCTGCCTTTCATGACTAAACACCGATGGTGGTCTGCCTCTTTTTTTGGTCGATGATGTTGGCTGTCTATTGGAAACGATATCTACATGTAGAGGATTATCTAATGCATGAAGAATAATTAGTTACAAAGGTACCATAGGTAAAAAAAAGGTTATGAATAAAATGTGTAATTCTGTATTGAATATAATCTTACAATTCAACAATTCTGTCAACGATACTCTTCGATTTGTTGAACCGGCATCCACCATCATATTTTGTGCAAAAGTCTCACTTGAAAATTGAGTTGCATCTCCCGACGATTTGAAATTCTTGTTGGACATGGACGAACTTTGTCCATTTGTAGGTTTCCTATTCTCAAGATTAGATGACGAACGTTTTCTGGTGTTTGGTGGAGTGTTTTCATCATCCATGATGATAATCGATTACAAATCGTTTTGTGTTTTAGAGAAATTAAACAATGATATGTTTTTCCGAAACTGATCTACTTCCAATATGTTATGGATATGGAGTTGAAAAGACATTCATTCAAGTTTAAGTATATAGAGTTTGAAAAAGAGATAAATTAGTTAATGATCTAAAGAGTAACTTTTATAAATAATTTAAATGGAGTAACAATATGTCATTAATTTCAGTTATATTATCTCATTTAATATGATGATACTTGCTACATCTTATGATTGAAAATAAAAAAACTTGATTCATGGAAGATAATGAAATTAAGATACATTCAAACGAAATAACAGTTACATAAAAATCATCAACTTAGAATCTTATTAATATTATTAATTATAAGAATGACATAAGCAACTCAGAATCTAAATGATCATGTTTTGACAAATGATAATCGCACTATGCTATCAATTATCAAAAAAACCGATAAAGGTGTTGTCTTAATTTGGCATAGTTTTAGCAAGATAACGAATGTGCTACTCAAAAATCATCATCGTGATGTTAATGCCCGGTATAATATCTTCCCATCGACTCGTCATCATCGGACACGTAAGGTTGTTGTAGATTTTTTCCGGCATCTTCAGGAATGTAGTTGTTATGAATATCTAAAGAGTGAAAAGGTTCATGTGGAATATCGTTGATATTAACCCACACACCACCGTCGTTTGTGTTGTTATTGTTTTGAATATGTGCATCTGGTTCTTCATCAATAAGAGCAAATTTTTTATTCTTTTTACTAAACAAACTGTGTTGTTTATCAAGTAAATGTTCGTCATCGCTAAAATCATCCAGATGGTATACATGCTCATTAGAATGAACAAATAGTTTGTCATCCTCTTTATAAACTTCTTTAGATTTATAGTCAACTGAATTGTGGAATAGCCCTGAATCATCATTCGCTTCATCTTTCTCTTCATCCTTTTTTCCACCCCTTTCTGCATACTTGCTTTTGCGCTTTATCCTCAACGGTTTCTCATCATCAGATTCCTATCAAGATGTTTAACCATGAATCATAAAAGTTGGTACTATGTTAACACAATTTAGTAGTAGTGTTTGATATGTTCATACCTTGTCTAACACGTGTGCAACTTCTTGTAAATAGTTATCAGAAGTAACACGTCCCACGACAGGGTTGCCATCTTTGAGTAGTCTTCGTCGTTTTTTTGCGACGGAAATCCGCTGAAAGAAACAAAAAAAATAAAAGTTAGTTTGTAACTGTAAATGTCGTAAACGTTTCAATTTGTATAATAAGAACTGAATACAACATCGGATGATGATTTGCTATTGAACATGGTTTGATACTCGTATATGGTTTTTGTTAATGAATTGTATGAATCAGTATGGGATTTATGTAGTTTCAATATTTTAGGTATTATAGGAAAGTATATGAAGATATATTCTAAACAAATATGTGTTATTATGATAATATTTGTTTTGATTCTATCGTTTGTAAAAATATTTTGTGTATATCATAATTTTGAACTTAAAGTAGTTATTTGGAAAGGATAGTAGAAATAAGATATTTTAGTTGTAAATCTGATATGATTTCAAGCTTATGTTAATGTTGTCAAACAAAATGTTTAAATGTATTTGTTTCATTCTTATTCATGTTAATATTTGTTACCAACATGGGTTCCGGAACATTCTCTAAACAAACAAAAGAATAAGAGTGAAACGATCTTTAATTGTAACTGAAGGTCTTAGTTACTACAATTTTTGTATACATATTGTTTTGTATACATATTGTTAAGTAAAGTATAGTTACTTTAAAATGTATTTGTGGCGGATATACATGGAGGATATATGTAAAACAATGATACAATAACTTAGTGTAGATGAAACGCAAATAGTTGCGTAAGTATTACGGAAAAAAGTTGAGGTGCTTGTGTAAATGTATAAGTAGTACTTATTATTTAAGTTCGAATAATGCTATGTTGGATTACATGTTGGTTGAATTGTGTGTAAAAGAGACAGACGAAGTTATAATTTAAAAGAATAAAGCATAATTTTTGTTTTAACATGGAATGAATGTACAAAAATAAATAATTCGTTTAGATAAAAATGAATATACCAACATAGGTTCCGGAACATTCTCTAAACAAACAAAAGAATAATTGTTGATTTTATTCAACATTTATTAAGAATATGTACGGTTTCTTGATTTTGTTGAAGTAGTTTCATCATGGCAAGTTGGTGTTATTGCCGATCATGAGTATAGCTTGTAAATAAAAATGCAGATACGTAGATCATGTTTTGAAACGTGTGTTATGAAAATGTAGACATGTACATCTATTGAATACAATTTTTGGGTTGTTATTGGGTAAAAAACATTTTGCATTAAGTTTAAAGTAAATTGACTAATGTATGTTATTTGATTTGGTTGGATAATAATTTAGTAAATAATATGATTAACTATATGTGCACTAAATTATTTTGTTAGCATATAGAAAGTTTACATCTGTATTTATGTATATATGTATAAAGCGTAGTTGCAAAGAAATTATATATACACAGCGTGTTAAACGGAAACATGTTTGGTCTCCAAATATATGTATTAAAATAAACATCATAAGATGTAAAAAAAATGTAACAAAATAAAATAAATCAATATTCAAATATAGCTCATAAAAAGCATCAACATCATCTGACTCATGCGTAGATTCTTCACAATTACATGCAAAATCTTCTAAAGTAATGGCATATTCGTGATCGGTAACTTCTTCAACGGTATTGCTAATATGAGTGCCAGTATCTACAATAAAATTTTGAAGGTCATCATGTGTGTGTTGGTGAGGACTACTAACCGGACATTGATTTTATCAGGATGTCATTAGAATTTTGTTCTCAAAAGCAAAAATAACGTACGCGTCATCTGTCACAGATGAACATTATCGTGAATGTCATGATTGTTCACGTTGCTTGGTAAATGGTATATAATCAATCGAGAGATACACATAATTAAATAGATTAGCAGTTCATCTTCATTGATTGGCTACATTGACAAAAAGTTACAAAAAAGTAAGGTAGCGTATTTTTTTAATTGTATATGACAAAAAGCAATGTATGTATGTCAAATGTATTAAGTCCAAATTTGAATACAAAAGAAATGCTTGCATCACTTTGTGCAAATGTATGTATTAAGTACAAATTCTCAAGAAATGTTTAAGTAAAAAAATTTTACAAAACAAACTCAGTGTGCTTTTGTGCAAATGGCAAGACTTACTTATACAAAATAATAAAATAATTATACTAAAGTAAAATATAACGCTTGCAATAGTTTATGAATCGAAAAAATTCAACATACACCATCATTAGTCTGAGTAAAGGATATAGATATGTGTGATCTTATGGCTGGGCTATGATTAACCTGTAACTACCCCAATACTTTCACAACACACTTTCAACTTGATCTTCTCCATCTCTCTCTGCAAGAATACAGGTTCTCTATCCATATTTTATTGTTTTTTTTTCTTGAATGTAACTCTGTTAATAATGCAGAGATTAAGCACCGATCAAACTAATTTTAATGTTTGTGATTATTGTTAGATTACAAAAGAAAGGAAAAACACGGTTCGGTTAAAATGAAATACCGATTCACATTGCATGTGTAGTTAAATGATATGAAACATATCCAAAATAGAAGTTAGTACTTTTAAAGATATGTATGAGTTAGGATATCATCGATTTAGTAGGACTTTGTTACAGAGTTAAGGAAGATCTTCTTATGCATCTTAATATAGCTATTAACATTGTATAAAATTATGGGGATAAGTTAGGCTGGGTATAGTATAGATTAGTTGTTGCATATGAAAAAGCGAGTGATATGGTATAAGATGGTGAACAACTAAAAATACTTACACTGTAAAATGGCTATACGATTAGACAATATGAGGAACAATTTCAGAATGCATGTGTAGTTAAATTCTATGAAAATATGTGCGAAGTTGAAGTTAGTACTTTTAAAGACATGTCAGAGTTACTTATTATCGATTTACTAAGACTTTGTTGCATAGTTACTGAATATCTACTTATGCACTGAATATCGGTATGAACATTGTTTGTAAGTATGGCGAGAAGGTAGGTTGGGTAGATTATGGATTAGGTTTTGTATATGAAAAAGCGCGTGATATGGTATAAGATGGTGAACAACCAAAAATAGGTATTCGTACAGTCAAAGGGTTATATGATTATAGATGTGTGCAACACTTTAGTATGTAGTAACATAATCTTCATTTTTTGGTTGACCTCAACTGGAATTATCAATTTTATCAGAGAATTTCAATGTTTATACGAATGTGCATATATTTGTTGATGTGAACACTTGTTGACCCTTTTAACGTCTGTTGTTTTATTAAATAGAATGACGATGCAGTTTCTGGTTGAGGCAAACAAAATTAACATTCGAACATTACAGGTATGTTGTGGTATGATCGAGTTATTTAATTGAGTAGTTTATTCGAAACTCTTGATATTAATACATGCATCATGTTTTTCAATTACAGCTTCTTCCTACTCTGTTTACGGGACCACTGAAACCAAAGAACAATTGGATTTACTTAATCCATAATGGCTGAACGAAACATAAAGTTTACATAAAGATGGTTGGTGGGAAGCGTTTTAAGCTGTACGAAAGTGAGTGGCGGGTATTTTTAGATGACAGCAACTACAGGAATGTCGGGACATTCCATTTTATTAGGCAAGAAGAGGACTGTTATTACGTAACAACGTATAACAATGATGGATATGAATGCAATGGATACGACCTGGTTGTTGTAGGTTACAGACAGCGTAGATGCTTGGTAACTTTGCAACAGCTTGAACAATCACCGGTAATTACTAAACTCTAATCATTAAATTGTATAACTTGATTGGAAATCTCATGAAAACCCAATTAGTAAATAACACTTTCTTTTGTATAACACTCTGTTACGTAGGACATTCCTTGTGGTTTCCTAACTTCAACTGATAATCCTCGATTCCGCGTTCTTGTGAGTGGAGTGCTTGTAGCAACTGTCACTCATCGTAAGATTGTGCTGCTGGATGAAGATAGACATGTGCATGTATTCGGCGGTCAGGGATGGGATATTTTAGTTCACGTAGAAAACGTGACTGTTGGCAGAAGATTGGTCTTGACAAACTTGCTAAACAATTCTGTTTCATTGATGCCATTTGACGCAGCTGGTGTGGAGATGCGTCATGATGTTGTTGAACGTATGTTTCTGAACTGGAGAATGTAGGATCGATATATTTATTGTGTTGATGATTCGGGTGGTCTTGGATGATCAAAATACATGTTTGCCATATTTAGAGAGAGAAAGATAGAGAGGGTGTTCTTGCTAGAGACTTGGTTTACACAAAGGAAAGGTTAGATTGAATGAGAAGCACCACCCCTTCCATGGATGGAAGGGGTATTTATAGTTACAATGAAACCGTCCTCCTATCGGACTGTGGATCAGGGATACAGTGGGTAAAGACCCGTCCTTCCTCCACGGTATTACTCTAAACTAAACTACGCTACAAACTAACTAATAAACTGCTAAATAACGTAACTAACGACAAGTCTACGAGCTAACCAATGCTAGATAATATTTGGGGTGACCGACTCTTCATAATGGTATTTCCAATTCCTAACAATCTCCCCCTAAGGGAGGTCACCCCATGTTTTACATTTTGAATCCTAGCATTCTATTTAATCTTCAGTCTTGAGCTCGTAGACTTGAATTCTTCAATATCTGCATCTTTGTGCTTTAGCAGTGATTCTTCAAAGTCCGATTACTTTGTACTTTCAGTGGAGGCCTTTGAACTGATCCACATCTTTGATGATCTTCGAGCTTTCATTGAGATCATCAGCCACATTAAATCTCTGGATCACCCTTTATTGTGTTGCCATCATGTGAAGTTGTGACTTTCGGACCGACATGCTCACACTTTTTGAATCATGACATCTTTCCATCAGAGTAGCGGAAGCTTTACTGGTTCATGATATTTGCAGCAGCGTAGCAGAAGCATAGTATAGAAATATCAGAACCAGGTTATGTAGATATGCACCAATCATGATTTCTTCAATTAAGTGTGGATGCTGTGAGCATGCGGCTTTGGATTGACTCCTCAATTCTTATCAGCTGCAACCATCCAAATGTACCTGCAAACAACAGTTAGCGATAAAACACACGAAAATGTCTTTGATCACTTTCGTTGAATTGAGGTACACGGCCCACGGTTCCCCGTTGATCAGTACAAGTACTGCCTGTGATCAGGTAGGATTCCTAAGAATCTCCTTGACAGGGTTTCGCAGTTGTTCTAGCTGTTCTCAAACCGGAACGTCTCAAAGAAGACAACACGGAGTGAGTGAACCAGCGAATTGAGATTCACTGATTGATGAAAAATGATTTGAAAAACAATCGCGTATTGCTTAGAAGAAAGAGTTTTGCAATACGACGAAGGTTTTATGAGAAAGATCAATTTTCAATCAAAATACTTTTTGTATTAGAAAATGAGTACACATTCGATGTGCTAGATAAAAAAAGAGATTCACACATCAAACGGTTTTTCCAAAAGTATTTTTCAATCAGATATACTTTTTGTGTTTGAAAACATGAATACACATTCGATGCGCTAGAGAAAAGAAGATTTGCACATCGAACGGTTTTTCCAAAAGTATTCGTCAATTCCATTCATGGACCAAGGTTGATTCAAGATTGAATCTCCCCATCGTTTCTATCCAGTTGTCACAAGTTTAATCTTACGAGAAGATCTCACATGTCACCCACCAAGAGCTTGTTTGATGTTGGCTCTAGAAGGATTTCCATCTTCATTGTGAATATTTTTACGTATCACTCGGATGTTCTGGCAATACCACAAGGATAATGCGTAGGACTCTTAATATATATTCTTACTTTCCACATTGTGTGAAACAACAAGTCTTCATTAATTTTGTGTCCTAATGAGATATTGTGGATGATCTCTTGGCTCTAGACTCAATCGTGCACATTTGGTTTCCTATGCCGGAGACTAGGGAGAGGGTCTCCTTCTTCAATATCAACGATCTCTAAGAGAAAGTCGATAGATAATGTCGGTTCCCCGTGAGAATGAAACAAGCCCTTTTAAGAGAAACTTGAGTAGCTTGAGAAGTTTAGTGCAGTGCGTCACTGGGTCCATGACGTCTTGTCTTCAATACCAGTGTTACCTTAGTAACCACCAGTAGCATATGTATTGAACCCGGTTACTGCCCTAAGGTTGAATTATTGGATGGCTATTTCTTTTCACCCTTTTTCACATTCAATTTCTTTTTAATTCTTCAACCCCTTCAGTGCTTACCAAGACTTCATAACTAGAACCTTGTTGGGTTTATTCCAGTACTAGCTCAGTCTCAGTCCGCACTCTTCCCATATCTCACTTTTCTCCTTTTTTCAATATACCTAAGGACTCTACACTATCTAGTGGATTGTCCCTGGGTAGATCCCTCCGGTTCTGGCGGATCGTGGGAACTAATACCTAACCTCACCATCCTTATAACTCCATGCATAAAGTAAAATGGTCGGTCTTTTGGTACAGTTCATTCTTCCTTGAAACCAATTGAAAAATCATTTGAAAAACCAATCAAGGTACTTGTGATACGAGATCAAAGCATTTTGTACCTTAATAGTTTTGATCATTTAGAAAACCTCCCCCTCAACATGTGCATATGATTTAGAAATTGTTTAGCACATGGAGGCAAGAGGACTTTGAAATATTTTCTTTGATCACAATTTTCATAGAAAAAGCCATTTGATTTTCTTTGGTAAATTCTCCCCCTCAATATGTGGATAGGATATTTGAAATCTTTTTATCACATAGAGGAAAGAGTTCTTTTGAAGCACATTTCACGATTGCCAATAGAAACCATTCGCTCCCCCTCAATATGTGCATCGATATACGAAAGAGTTTGGCACATATTAGAGAGAACTTGCACATTGAATCAAAACGATCATCTTTTATCAAATTTCATATTAAATCACAAATTCTCCCCCGATCAAAAATATCAAACCCTTTGAGATTTTGGATCCCAGGTGATTTAATAAGGTTTAGAAAACATGGGAGAATATGTGCCTTGTTTAAATACTCATTTTGTTTTTGGATAAATGCTCCCCCTCAACATGTGCATTATGTGTTTAGAAATCATTCGGCACATGGAGACAGGAGTGCCTTTAAAGGACTAAAACCAATTCCATTTAAACAAATTTGAGATTTAAATCACGATCTCTCCCCTGATAAAAAATTTCAAACCAATTGAGATTTTGGATCCCGATTGATTTAAATCATTTGGAAAATTTTTAGGGGAAAGACGTGGCAAAATTTAATTTTGAAAAATGACTAATGAGGACCATTTTAAGACATTAAAGATTGTTAGTATCAGGTATGATTGTTTTAAGAGATCTTTAAGTAAAATAAAACAATTTCACAATCAAACAAGAACAGAAAAAATTTCATTTTGCAAGATCTTTGAGTTTTAAAGAAAATCATACCATGACATAACATTAAATCTTTAGATCACCACTTTTTATTGTACAAAACGGACTGTTATGAAGAAATATTGAATGAAAATAATTTATTTTAAATCACTCTCCCCCTCAATCGATGACCGTAGTCGTTGATTGAGTGACTTCGATTTTGATAAAATGAAGTCCGGTGATTTTCAAAATTTAGTCAAGTTTATTTTTAAAACAATATTTTTCCATTTTCAAAACAATATTTTAAAAATTGTTTTAAGAAGATGGTATCATCACAATTATCCTGCACAAAGATATGTTAAGTGGTTGAGCTGCTTCTGTTGATGTTGTTGTTGTAGGGCTTGGAAGAAAAACCATCTGCAGATGCAGTGAGACTTCTTACGTTGCATTTTAATGCCAACTGAGGTCAAATTAAGCTCCGTTTCTTTAATCACTTAGAAGAAAACCATCTGCTGATGCAGTGAGACCTCTTACGTTGCATTTCATGCCAACTCTCCATTGAAGTCAAATTAAGCTCCGTTTCTTCATTTGTCGACCCAAGATATAGTTGCCCTTTCCTTTCAGCATCCAATCATCATATTATGTGGGATCCGGATCGGGAACATTCTTATATACCAATATACCTGCATACGTTAGTGAACACAAGCAGATATATGGTGGTCGACATCACCCAAACAACAATCGACTAATAAAAGTCAATTCAACATGTCAATCAATTCATATATGGCATGGGAATAAAGTGTTTATCAAACTCTAATCATCTAATCCTAACAATCATATCCTAGGCACCTAGTCCTTCAACGTAGGTTAACATCATTTTCTATTAAGCATATAGGATAATTAGATAAGCTCGTTAGATGATATAGATTTGAAAACATTTTCCCCCTCAATCAATGACTCATTTTATGAAAAGATTTAAGAGCGCTGAAGTCATTGATTGAGTTTTACAAATTAATAAAGAATTCTGAAACTGATTGATTTTGCAACTCATTAACCACCATTTTGTTAAAACAAATATTTTTCTGAAGAATTTTAGAAGGAAAAATATTTGAGTAGGAATAGCAGTCCTTCGACATACTTTCCTCATTTATGTTTTAGGATAAGTGCACGAAATTTTTGAAAATTTGTTTAGCGCAGCACTTTCCTTCCTTGAAGAACGGGTTGCTATCTGAAATAATAGCAAACCATGGTTTAAGCACGGGTCACAGTCTAAAGTAACTGCAAGCCATGTTTGAAACATGTTTTGGAAAAGAATATTTACACCTCCTGCTCGAACTTCATCTATGGTCCCGTGCCATTATTGAATGACATTTCTAAGACCGCAGATGTTATCGATACCAGAAGACATGTCTTGAGAAAAACAATATTTTTGGTATTTTCTGATTTTTCAAATTTTTATGGATTTTTGTTGATTTTATATTTTTCTATTTTGTTTTGATGGTTTTATATTTTTGTATTTTGTTTTTTGATAAATATTTACAGAGATAGTTTAGATGATATAGTTAAAGAAGATGATGATATGAGTACCAAGATAAGGATATCGAGCAGCCCCATTTTAGAAGAATGAAGTCATCAACTCTTAAACATTCACCACCAAAGCTTCCAGGGCTCTTGCATTGAAGAAAGAATTTGAACCATCTGAAAGTGAGACTTTGGCAGCTTCCCCCCAAACCGAAAATCCTATAGCTGAGCAGATTCAAAGCTTTCTTTCAAGCTTCTCTTAGCCAGGTGCACAAAGAAGCACACCATTATCATCGAACATGCTGCTCCTTTTAAGAATAATCACCGTGATTCATCGTTCGGGGTTATATCATCCAATAGAAGAACAGTAACGTATCATCCCACACATAAATAACTCTTCTCAAATTTCATTCCACTGAAGTCTGAAGCAATCCATTCCAAAAGGTGTCAAGAGAACACTTCCCCCAAGTAGATGAAATGATGCAGTCAGTCTCTTAGACTAGAGCTCACGGACCCGAATACACATATACCCGAAGACAAAGAAACTTATACCATCGAACTAGCAGATTAAGTCCAATAGCCAAAGAATAACCCCGATGTATACTTTTCTCTCCCCCTGAAGAAAGTGTATGAAGCTCAAAAGCCCGAACTACCCGAATGCCCAAAGAGAGAATAACCGATAACATTGAAGAAGCAGGCCGAATCACTGATTATCTCTGCGGGTGACAATCTCTGCGGATGTCAACACCGGAATAAGTGATTATATCTCTGAATCATTGATTAAGCCCTCAAGTAAAACAGCTGAGCATCCCCAATGTACACAATCTCTCTCCCCTGATGATTGTGAAAACATCAAAATCATCACACACTTGTGTACCTCTTTCATCTTCAGAAACTAGCTCTTCCATCTCTTCCCCCACATAGTTGGAATAAGAACACTAAACGCCTTGATGAGTAAAACCTTGAGTTTCTCTGCGGTCATGACATTTGTTTTCCCGGGATATCTTCAATCACTTAGAAGAATTAAGTTCATCAAGTTTACTCGCCATGAGTCAAACTTTGAGTTTCTCTGCGGTAATAACATTTGTCTTCCCGGGATATCTTCAATTACTTAGAAGTATTAAGTTCATCAAGTTTACTCGCGTTTAGATACGTGTCTCCTTCCCCCTTGCTGGTTTTGATACTTCAGAATCAGCAATCTTTGTAAGCTCGTATACATGAAATCTTTTGAGAAGAACACTTGTAATCTTGTGGGAATCAACTTGCTGAATAATGTGAGCAAGTCTAATTGGGGATTAAATCAGACATTTCACCCTCCCCCAATTAGTGCTCTACCCTAAACCGACAATCTTTTTGATAAATTCCCAGATTAAGAAGAAGTCTTTAGATCATTAAATGCAACTCGTCTTTGGTCTTCTAACATATAGCAGGAAATGTAGAACAGACTGTAGACTCGACCTTCTTCAAGATTGTCCGAATGGGGAATAGAGTGT
Organism: Chrysanthemum seticuspe; assembly: GCA_019973895.1. Classification (NCBI taxonomy): domain Eukaryota; kingdom Viridiplantae; phylum Streptophyta; class Magnoliopsida; order Asterales; family Asteraceae; genus Chrysanthemum; species Chrysanthemum seticuspe. The sequence continues at coordinate 55,113,620 of BPTQ01000006.1, read as the reverse complement.
TAACATCTTCAACTCACACCAAAAAGCATCCCAATTAACTTACATCTTGCAAATCCCCTTAACTAAAATCCCTCCCAATCAAACAAGAACAGAAAGATGTTCATCAAGGAAATCAGCAATCAGGCCGCAACAAACACACAAGATGGTAACACCAAACTACCAATCACATCAAACAAGAACAGAGAGATTGTTCGGAATCATCATGTTGATTTATACGTGAAGCATTAACCGAAAGCACTTTGTCGATAAACTCATCAATCCGAGTGAAGATGTCAACCAACGGCTCTTAGAAGAAACTCCATGTAAAGATGATCCGATAAGATGAAGCTCGGTTCTTACATGAGTTAGGAGCCGTATGACCATATATTCTCATAAGTCAATCAACCATGCAGAATTATCACACTTCTTCTCCCCCTTAAGAATTGCATACGGAGATGCCATTCTTGATTAAACAAGTGAACATCATCCAAATGTAGTCTATTGACACTTCTCCCCCGCAAAATTAGCACAGGATGTCGCCATCGTCATTATAGTTGAGAAAGTGGAATCAGAAAACAATCAACAGTAGCCCGGTTCACTTGATGACTGAAGCGCATGGAAAAAGTATGAAGCATGTTGATGAGAATGGTCATAATAAGAAGATTTCTCTTCTTCAGAAGATAAAGCGCACTGACACGTACACCTTACTTTTCTTTAAAGAACGAGGCATGAACTGTAGTGTTCATACGTCATTAGAAGATTTCTCTTCTTTCGAAGATAATGTGCACTGAAACGTACACATTTCTTTTCTTTAGAGAAAGAGGCATGAACTGTTGTGTTCATACGTCATAATCTCTCTCTTTTCAGCTCTCTTGGCAAAACATGTAAATATCACCATTATCATTCAGTAGGCTCTTTGTAGTGGCAGCTGATGGAGATAACCCAATATGATGAATTTGACCCTGAAGTAAACTAACCCGAACTCGTGACTTATACTTGCACATATGTAACAAAGAGCGGTACCGATTTCCATTAGCATCTCTAAGTACTCTCTATGTACTCTATACTCTTCAACCAACCAACCATCAAGTAATAGACGTACATTACCTCTTGAAAATCCACAATTGAATGTGACACTGAGCACTACAACGTAACTCCTTTAAGTGATAGTTATTTTGAGGTGATAAGAGCCCAATTCCCCCAAGTGGTAAAAGAAGAGGTCAAAGTCACCCAACAATAACTAGATTTCCAAGTCTTCGTTTTTGATAATAAGCTCGAACAAGGATCTTGAAGAATCTTCATCCAACCATCCCCGATACCTTCAGATACTAAGTACACTTGTCCGTGATATTTCACTTCAACCTCAAATAAATAATAGTGAATTAACCCCGTTGTCACATCTTCAGTTTAAAACCTCAAATCTAGCCTTCATTGACATTTAAATGAACTTTGATAATGGTTTCATCCCGACCATGGTTAGAAGCACGTAACCCCGTAAAACCATGTAATAGCCAAACTGCCATGACGAATATCCAAACACACATCCAATTCATGAAGTACACCCTTTTATCCCTTCTTCGAAGCAAAAACCGTAGCACCAGCATCAGAAAAGATCCCGAAATACACTTTCCTTTTCTCCAGGATGCTTCCATCAATACGGGATTTTACAACTCTATGGTTTAAACCGAAAAATAGTTTCTTTCGTGGGATTTTACAAAACCAAGAATAAACCGTAAGATAGATCCGGAAATGCACTTTACAATTATCAGGATGTTTCCATTGTTACAGGATTTTACAAGTCTATGATTTAAACCGAGAAATAGGTTCTTTCACGGGATTTTACAAAATCAAGACAATACCGTAAACAATGTCAGCTTGAATATGTTATGACAACTTTGGTTTAAGTGAATATCTGTTTTTGGAGAACATGCAGCGGTTCATCAACGGTCCATTATCCAACATCAACAACATCAACAACCATCCAATCAACACTTTGGTAAACACATCATTCACACATTTTGTCGGCTGTTGCTGTGACCACTTGATGAAGTAAACCCGATATGTCAAACTGGATTATGAAGTGAACGTCCCCAGATTTGTTACTTAAACTTGTACTAATCCTTGTGAAGAAGAAACGGTGTACCCAATGTACAAAACCTCTTGACATTCTCAACTGAGTGAGACACCGAAGTGATAGCTACGTTGTGAGTTAAGTGAGAAAGAATCACAAACGTAACTAAATAGCCAAGTCTTTATCACCCTCTATAAATGCCCAAACAAGTCATCTTCGTGGAATGGTAGAAAGAAAGAAGACGAATCAAGTAAACGAGCCCGGAAAATCTCACTGCAAACCCAAATAAGAAGTACCGTCCATACAACCCCGTAATCAACATTTTTCAATAGTAGTTAAAGCCATGACATAATGTTTTCCGTGAGAATGTGTATTCCAAATTGCCAAACCTCATAACGAATCTCATCATTACATCAACTCACATCATCAAATCACATTATCACATCATATCTCATCGTCAAATTGCATCATCAAATTTCACTTCCCATTTCATATCCAAAAATGATCATCAACCTGCCAAAGTAATCACTTTTATCTTGTCTCGGTTCTAAAAGTATACCCATGATCCAATATTGACAGCCCGAAATTCGGAAGACACTTAAGCCCATTCATATTCGCATAAAGCACACATATCAAATTTGACACTTTGTTTGTCCAAGCCCACATACTCTCAAGCACTAAACTACATTAATATTTTGATTAACATTAATATTAATGATACTATTAATATTTTGCTCGAGCTTAATATCAAAACGTGTAAGCACATGTCACGTTAGATTTGGTGACATATTGCAACAGCACATTTCAAGTCCAAGAATGACACACACGTTCATCAAAAACAAAGGCCCATCTTAACTTATTGTACACAAGTGATCAGGCCCAGTATAAATCACGAATGTACACCTAAGAATTCGGGTATTAAAACAAGCTTATATCACACCACTCCTAACCCCTAAAAACGTGTAACCATAAACACATTTAACATATTATCCGCCCCCTCCTTTACTGGAAACACCTCTCACCAACAAACCCTAAAAACACACCTTATTAATCAGCCACCATCCTGAATAATCAGTCACATCTCATCATTCAAAACATGAATCTCAGCCACAATATCCTAGGAACGGATCAAACCAACAATACTAAATCAAACCATCAACACTATTGATAACAAACGCATCGATATTAAACCAATCGATATCAAACCCAGATGAATCAATCCTAGAAACGGATCTTTTTCCATTGAAGTACATAATTACCTCGCCACAGGGATGGTATGAGGCACATGACGAGGCCACAGGGATGGCTAGCACTCGTTATAATAACCACGGCAGCCTTTGACATCACACAAAGGTACAAGGTAGGTTTCATATCTTTTTGTTTGAGTCTTAAACGAAACAAAGAGGAGATATAACAACCTTGTTTTAATCTTTCTTTTGATTCGAATATCAATTGAAGCATGACTTCAACAAATTGGATCTGTGATGATGATGGTTCGACCAAAATAAAGATTTAAGAACCGAACCAAACTGAGATCTTGGTGATATAACAATGTTATACGAGTCTAGTTTTCATGATTATTGAATGGAGTTGAGATAAGGATAGTGTTTTAGATTTGAGGATGTTGGAGTTGGATTGAAGATTGTGTTAAGGGTTGGCTGTGGTATTCATCACCTTAGATTTCCTTAATTTAACATTTTTCATTTAAGTGAATATTGATGGACTGATGATGTTTGTAGAAACTGAGGTCAAAGATTTCGTTGTTTTGGTATTGGTTTTGTGTGGTCGTGGTTATTTCTTACTTCATCCTTTCTGTAATTTCAAGTCGCTAAGTCTTTAGAGTCACAAGCCGCTAACCCTTTCCAAAACACACAAGTCGCTACCTTCCTGTTAACAAACACAAGTCGCTAACTAGTAAAGACTAGTCGCTAGCATCATAACTCGCTACTTCAGTTTACAAAACAAGTCGCTAGTTTTTTTTTTTTTTTTTAAGCAAGTCGCTAGCCTTTTAAGACCATACAAGTCACTAAATAGCCAACAAGTTGCTACGACAAGTAAATACAAGTCGCTAGGTATATTCATTGAATCAGGACATATTGTCAAGTCTCTACGAAGAAGTTGACCAAGTTGCTATCAAGAACATCATAATCAGCAGTTTACAAAACCATTAAAAACCCATTTTAGACCCAAAAACAGCATAAAACCATATCATTAAGACCTGTTTTGACCTCGAAAATTCAGACTATATGACCATTTAACATCACGAAGACTGCAGTTAGAAAAAAACAGATTGGACAAGGACAAGAAAAATGACACACGACAGATGTTGTATATATTCCACCTGACTATTTGGACCAAACTGGATACAGAAAATTTGTTTAAAAACTGTTAAAGACATAATTTTACAACCAAAAAGTGATAAAAACAGTTTTTAAAACAAGTTTCGAACCAACATTAATCAATAAAACACAATAACCATGGTACGAAACCACCCAAATCAAAGATAACACAACAACCTTGGCTCTGGTACCATTTGTAGGATCGATATATTTATTGGGTTGATGATTCGGGTGGTCTTGGATGATCAAAATACATGTTTGCCATATTTAGAGAGAGAAAGATAGAGAGGGTGTTCTTGCTAGAGACTTGGTTTACACAAAGGAAAGGTTAGATTGAATGAGAAGCACCACCCTTTCCATGGATAGAAGGGGTATTTATAGTTACAATGAAACCGTCCTCCTATCGGACTGTGGATCAGGGATACAGTGGGTAAAGACCCGTCCTTCCTCCACGGTGTTACTCTATACTAAACTACGCTATAAACTAACTAATAAACTGCTAAATAACGTAACTAACGACAAGTCTACGAGCTAACCAATGCTAGATAATATTTGGGGTGACCGACTCTTCATAATGGAATTTCCAATTCCTAACAGAGAAACCCTTTCATGAGAAATCCGATTGACGAAGGTATGTTACTGAAACTGTTGGCATAATATATGTACTTATTTCTCAAGATAGAAACCTTTGAATATGATAATTATTTATATAATTTTGTTTTTGTGTATTTGAAATGTAGATAAGAGGATGAAACATATGTGCGAATGGGTAGGACACACTGAACATGACAATGAGAGGGACTGTTTTTACGCAGCGATTGTGGCGTACGTTATGGACAGAAAACGGTTGGTAAGTGACTGATTGATATTAATACATTCTTTATTGTCTTATATTAAATATTAGATTAATCCTTACATTACGTCTCATATTAATGCAGAACATTCCTCATGACTTTGTGAAGGCGCATGAGATGTGGAAGTACCACAATGCATTGCTGCAATACGCTGGAGAAGAGGAGTTCTATGTTGACGTTGATTTGGAATGCCACAATGACAGGCCAAAAAGCAAAAATCATGTTACAATCAATTGCAGCTGGAAGGAAATTGTTAGAGCTTGCGATTGGGAAGATAACAAAATGGTCCGGTTCAAGCTTGTTAAAAAAGTTCCAGACGTCCACGTCTCTTTGCCTTCAGGTAAGAAAGTTGAAATTCCTGTATTCCACATGTGTTAAGACATCCGTCGTCGTGCATCAAGAAACTTTGTGTGTTTGTTTATTTCTGGACATGTTATGGTTAGGGAAGCCTTAGAAATTAAATTTGGATTGCTTCTGTTTAATGTTTTGTGTTTTGGAGTGGTTAGGAAGGCTGGCCGTAGATGGCATAAACACTAATATATAATGATATGCTATGTATGTAATGGTAAATAGATCAATCTTATGAAGTTATGTGTAAGCGTTGTTGATATATGTAGAATACATACTATTTTATTGTCAACGGTTATTTTGGACCTCTATGACAAAAAAATGTGCATAATTTAATATGTTCGATTTGTTTCATCAAACTTAATAGCGTAGCAACGGTATTGTGAGTAATATAAGAGAATGAGACAACTCAAATGCGGCATGTTTTGATCCAGTTTGTAGTACTAATGCATTGATTAGTTATAAATGAGATGATATGGTGTTTAAATGGCGATTTTAAATTTGATTTATGAATTGGGAAACGCTATTAGGATATCACATTAATTGACATACCTATTGATTTTTTTTGCATAAAAGGAGCTGATTATATTAATTGATATATTCAATGACATTAATACATGATTAGAATAAGTTAATTTTGTTAATATTGATGATAAATATGTACCAAAATAATTATTTGAACTTCAGACACTTTTATAAAAACAGACATAATATATAACCCAGAAATGGTTTAACATCAAAGTAATTTGTGAGGCCTTGAACTTCAAATACTTTTATTAATAAAAGTGATATAACATAAACATGAGAAATAAAATTTGATTGTGAAAGTTCAATCCTCTTCGAAGAAGTTTAAATCGACAACGTAGTCATCAGGCAAATCATGACCCATTGCCCGTATTTCATTAATCATAGCTTCTGTTTTTAGGACCTTGGACTTAACAACATTTAGAATCTTGGCTTGTTCTTCAGGATCCCCACCATTTACCTTAAGCCAATCAAGAAAAACGGATGTGTCTAACTCATCTGGAATAAGAAAATTACATTAGCCACTATAAAGGAAATATGTATGATGATTTTACTTAGAAGATGGTATAAAAGTTATATGACATACCTTTATCATGTTGAGAAGACGATCCTTCTTCAAAAAGTGATGCAAGAAATCTCATTGCATCATCAACTTTGTTATTTGACTGTTTCCTCTGGCCATCACGCACTCCAGGTTCAACGGTTGGTTGCATTGCAGGATCGACATCACCAACGGTTGGAGGATTAACCTTTGCATTTGTTTTTGCCGTATTTGAGTTTCCATGCTCAAAGTTTTTAGGGTTTGATGATGCCATGGGTAAATTGTATTGGAAGATGTATTTCAATTAGGAGTATTTATAGAGATTTTGTGACTATGATTATGTATTTTACACATGTGATCCTTCGTGATTGAGTAATATGTTAAATAAAATTTCAAAAGTTGTAACATATATAAAAGTTGCTAAAAAACTATATACGGAAATTGTATCAGACAATATATATGACCTCATTAAAATGCCTAAAATTTATACTCAAAATCTCAATTAAAACATGTAAGAGATATATGACCACAAAAACGGCAAAACAAATATATAGTTTTAAAATTTAACATAGTGAATAAGAAAATCAAGAGTCAAACATGTCTTATTGAGAAAACATCATTTTTTTTGCAATTTCATTTCTTTGAGTATCAAAGATCGTCGTCATTACTGTCATCATCCGTAGGAAAAGGAGTTGCATCTTCGTCGTCAATAAAATCGGCCAAATCATCATCAATATCATCGATAGATTCATCAATATCAGTATCAAGATCTGCTAAACTAATTCCATCTTCCTCTTCATTATCAGTACCATTACCAATCATATCACTAATGGGAATAGAATTATCTTCAAAGGTAATGTTATCAAAATCATCATCCGTTTCTACGTCCATGAGCCTAAATGGATGTGCATTTGATGAGAAAACCCTTTGTCTTTTTTCTGATCGACTAAACATTATAGGTCCATCTTCATCATCTTCCTATGTAAAAAGTAGTGCAACATGATATTAGTGATATCTTGTATATGCATAAACTGAACAATTGTAATAGCATAACAAATATAGTATTATGATCAATTCATACCACATCATAATTGTTTACAGTGTCATCAACGGTTTCTTTCTTTTGTGTTAATGGCTGAACATTTTCATCATCAGAAGAACCAATGTGAACAACATTGTTATTCACAGAAACAGGTTTTTTCAACAATCTTCCACGTTTGCGAGATACGGGGCACTCCTTGATAATGTAATCATCGATTAAAAATTGTACAAATTGTTTGTTTGAATTTTATTGTAAAAATATAACATTCATTTTTTAAAAAGATAACATATGCATGTTGAAATTCTTACCTCATTGTCATCTGATATGTCGATAAAAGATATATGTTTCTCGGGTGAATCCAAATTATTTAATGCTTTACTGTCTTCCTCTTTTTTGGGAGCCTACATACGAACAAACAGATAAATTAAAAGTAAATTGAACAAATTTGCCTCCAAATGAATTGAAACGTTTATTTAAGTTTAATCACTTGGTTTTCTATCTAAATTTCATAAAATACATACGAACCTTGGGTGAGTCATTGTTGACCATAATGTGATTGTAGGAGATTAATTGTGTGTTTACGTCCTACATTGGTGGCACTTTTTATACAAAATGTAGACAAAGTTAAGTTAAGAATTGATCTCTAACATATTCTAATTTTCTTTTTAAATTACATAGAATTTGTGACTTGATTACATGAAATCATTTAATTGTATAAGCAAATGTAAAAAAGGTAATATGTTTGTAAGTATAATAGTTAAAAAGACTATTGTACATGGTTAAATATAATTAGTAAGTAAATATTGCATTGAAATACTCTTGTGGTAATAAAATTATTGTACATGGTTAGGCAAGTATGTTTGTGTAACACGAAACAATGTTTGCAAATTCTCCTACGTTGAGTGAGTTGACTAACATTGGGTCATTGGTTATTCAGTTTTTAACAAATATTACAAAGATACTTTCAAAAATAGCATTTATATTAAACGTGTATTTTCAAAGGTAATGATTGTTCCACCCATAAAATATCAAGTTTACCTTGATAAATGAAACGGCGTTAGATGAATTATCACACACACCTCATTGATTAAGAAGCAATACTGTAGCGCTTTAGAACCAAGAAGAGGTAATGATCTCAAACCAAATAAAAATCTAATAACTTTATTCTTAGTTTTCTTTTGATCTACATGTAAGCAATAAGTGTAGTGTTACTGTACAAGTTTTATAAAGGTGTTTTGTTTATAGTGTATTAGAAATTAGTAGTAGGTATAAAGTAATCACGTAAGACCTATAGTGAATCGATTCAAATGATTTGCGTTTTTGCAATATATACGATATGCGAATTTATACTTATTGTTGGAAAATTTAGTGCTCTTGTGGGATTAGTTCACACCTGGTAATGGGTCAGGAGGTACGGAGTGTACACCCATATGGTCCCTGAACACCCTGACTCTAATAGTGGTTTGTACTGATAGACACTGTTTCCACTGAGGGGTGGTGTTTCCACTTATAGGTGGTGATTCCACTGATGGGTGGTGTTTCCACTGATAAACTTGTAACAGGCATTGATCTATTCAAGTGGCAGTTACAACTGCATAATGACCACGTTTAATTGGTCATGTAACCACTAACAGCTATAATGGGGATAATTATGAGGCGATTAATGGGGCGATTAATTCTCATAATTCCATTTGACTAGCTAAGAGTATTTTCTTATAAATAGGAAATCTGATCATGCATGAAAGGATATACAGAAAACGATTAACACTTATAAGCAAAAGGGTTATTGATTTGTGCCTAATTCAATAACAAACATTTGGTCTTATCCCAAGTAGATATTCGTGTAACCCATGCATTAGGGTCGAATAGTTTACTTTGGAAAGTGATAACACGATTCCAAGTGATATCCGGTAACCACCTAGTGGTATTTGCAGTTGCTACTGATTGTCTTTACCCGGTTCTGGGCTATTACCACCAACAATCAAAGTAAACTATTTGTGATAATCAATGGCTGTTGCTGCAATGAAACACATGGCTTCAAACTTTGCCAAGCTTGATAAGTTTGAAGGGGTGGACTTTAGGAGGTGGCAGAAGAAGATGCACTTCTTGCTGTCAAGCATGAGTGTGGTGTATGTGCTAACCACACCTATTCCTGATGATGGGGATGATGCTACGGTTGAGCAGATCAGGAGGAAGAGCAAATGGGAGAATGATGACTACATTTGCAGAGGTCTAATCCTCAATGGTATGTCAGATTCTCTGTTTGATATTTATCTGAACTTTGAATCTTCCGAAGTACTGTGGGATTCCTTGGATGCCAAATATATGGCTAAGGATGCATCAAGTAAGAAGTTCCTTGTAAGTAATTTCACAAATTACAAAATGACTGATTCAAGACCAGTTATGGAACAATACAATGAACTTCTTGGTATACTTGGAAGGTTTACACAACACAATATGCACATAGATGAGGCTATTCAAGTCTCTTGTGTCATTGATAAACTTCCCCCTTCTTGGAAAGATTTCAAGCATACCTTGAAACATAAAAAGGAGGAGTTAACTCTGGTTGAGTTGGGCAGTCATCTGCGCATTGAGGAATCTCTCAAAGTGCAGGATAATGACAAGCCAAGGAGCAGCAATGCTGCTGGTGCATCTGTTGTCAATATAGTGGAGCATAACAACTCCACCAGGTACAATGACGACAAAGGCAAACGCAAATATCATGACAACACAAGGGCAGATCCTAACAAGAAGGCAACACCTACTTGTTGGAAATGTGGCAAAACTGGTCACATTAAAAGGGATTGCAAGGGTGTTAAGATTGGTGGTAAAGCCAATGGATCAGGCACTAATGGTTCAGTGAGTGGTGGTTCTACCAACTCACTGAAAGGTCAGAATATGTTTAATAAGTCTTTTCAGATTTATTATGTTACATATTTATCTGAATCTTATTATGTGCAGGATGATGATGTTGCGTGGTGGGTTGACTCTGGTGCAACAGTTCATGTGTGTAAAGATAGAAGTTGGTTCAAGACTTATGAGTCACTGAATGATGATTCTATTCTTCACATGGGAAATGAGTCAACAGCCTTGGTGCATGGTCGTGGTTGTGTAGATCTTAATTTTAGTTCTGGAAATATTGTAACTTTGTTTAATGTTATTCATGTTCCTGATATCAGGAAGAACTTGGTTTCAAGTAGTATTTTGAATAATCATGGATATAAACAAGTTATTGAGTCTGATAAATTTGTTCTTTCTAAGCATGGTGTCACACCCTCGCCGGAGGCGGAAACACGAGGTGTAACGGAAGGGAACATAAGCACAAGATAATAGAACATACCAACATTAAGATTAAAAAGAAATAATACTCCATTACAATACTAGTTTAGCCGTCATCGGCAAATATATTACAAAGTTTAGATTCCAAAATATTGAGTTTTATTACATACGACTTGTAGCGACCAGTGAAAACTTCTTTATGCAAGACTTGATAGAAAAGCTTACTAACGATCACCTGAAATGCATGAGAGAAAAACGGGTCAACTATGAAAATAGTTGGTGAGTAAACACGTTTAGTGAAATAAGAAAACTCGTAAGAAATATACAAAGCTTTCGGTCAACGAAAAAAAATAGTTCTCAAAGCAAAGGCATTGTGTATCCACTCAGTTCCAAATTCCGCCCATACAAAACTTGCAACCTGTGTGTACACAACCCATTGCACAAAAATATAGTGCGTCAAGTAGTCAAGTGTAAGTGGTCATAATAGTTCACAATATAGTACCACGAATATAATAATAATTTAGGTATGCTAACGATGAAGCCAAATTAAGTTGGGTGCCACTTCCCAAAGTTATGTTGGGTGCCTCTTCCCAAAGATATACTGGGTACCTCTTCCCAAAGATATACTGGGTACCTCTTCCCAAAGATATACTGGGTACCTCTTCCCAAAGATATACTGGGTACCTCTTCCCAAAGATATACTGGGTACCTCTTCCCAAAGATATACTGGGTACCTCTTCCCAAAGATATACTGGGTACCTCTTCCCAAAGATATACTGGGTACCTCTTCCCAAAGATATACTACGAACAAAGGTGTCTATATAGTGATGCTCCGAACATGGGAGACTTTATAGTGATGCTCCGAACATTGGAGACTTTAGGACAAGGTCATAACACGTACGGTTCAATAAGTTCAAATATTCAAGTCAAAAGAGTTCACAATTGTAAGGATCAATTTAATTCAAGTATGGTTCATGCATTCAGCCCCAAAATATAGTAAAACGGTAAAAAGGGGATGTGATTACTCACTTGGTGAATAGATGTGATGACAAATGTGAGTACACCGAGGTATAATGTGATGTGTTAACCGAGACAAGTGATTATGATGAGGTGCAAAGAACAAGGTTAGCCTAAACACTCTTGGTTTTTATTTCAAAACCTAATAAAGAGTATTAACTAGATTGTTATATAACTTGAGCTTGATAAAAAAAAATGGTGATCCCTTGTACACCTTGATGAAGAACCGGTTATTAGGAGAGAACAAAGGAGAGAAAAGCTTTTGCAACTTGATGAATTATTTGAGTATGAAAATGAGTAGAATGAAAGTGTAGAATATTAAGTAAGTGTGAAATAATTTTTGAGTGTAGATCTAGCTTTGTGAAAAAGAGTTACCAATCAATAAATGACTTCACCCTCCCCATAGGGCCGGATTTTTGGGGAGGGGTTGTCTCTCCAATTCATTTTTTTTTTTTTTAAATCTATTACTAGTATAATTTGTTTAATATTTGTGAAATTTTGTAAGAAAAGGTAAGTAAAATGTAGAAAATGTACAAGTAAGTTTTTAATAGTTCAAAATAGATTGTAAAGAGGTGATAAAAATTGTAAAAATACTTTCCTTGTGAAAATTGAGTGATAAATAATTATCGTATAATTTTAAGAAAAACGACGTAATAATTTAACTTTAACGATTTACGTACCAAATAAATTTGAAACACTAGGAAAACTAAAAATATAGTTTTTATAAACTAAATGTAAGTTTAAAAATATGTCGGGATCATTTTTGAAAGTAATGGATTAAATATACAAAATAATAACTTACGCGATAACGTTTATTTAATATAAAATTCACGCGTTAAATGTGAAATGAAATGCCATGAATGAATTAATATGATGCATATATAATTTAAGAAATGACCGGAATTTGTGAATTGTGACACATGGTGTTTTTATTGGTTTTGGATATTTATGTAATCAAATGTTCAGGCTTAATATTGTCACTGATAGTGTTAATTTAGCATTTGTGACTGACTCTACCTTATGGCATGCAAGACTTGGCCATGTACACTATAAAAGAATGCAAGATATGTCTAAGGATGGGTTAATCCCAGCTTTTGACATGGACACTGAAAAGTGTAAAACTTGCATATTGACCAAGATAACCAAGAAACCTTTTTAGGGTGTTAGTCGTGAGACTAAGCTCTTGGAGCTAATACACAGTGACCTGTGTGATTTGCATGCCACTCCTTCTTTGGGGAATAAGAAGTACTTTGTGACATTTATTGATGATGCTTCTAGATTTTGTTATGTCTATCTGTTACATACTAAGGATGAAGCATTAGATAAATTCAAAGTGTTTAAAATTGAAGTTGAATTACAACTTGGGTCTTTGATCAAAAGATTAAGGACTGATAGGGGAGGTGAGTACATGGATACTCTGTATTTTCAGTCTGTTGGTATAATCCATGAAACGACTGCCCCTTATACTCCTCAGCAAAATGGCATTTCTGAAAGGAAAAACAAGGTGCTGAAGGAGATGGTTAATTCCATGTTTTCCTATTCAGGACTGAGTCAAGGGTTCTGGGGTGAAGCTATGTTAACAGCTTGCTATTTACTAAATAGAGTTCCCAACAAAAGGAACAAGGTTACCCCTTATGAACTCTGGACTAAAAGGAAACCCAACATGAACTATCTTAGGGTCTGGGGTTGTAGGGCTGTTGTAAGACTCCCTGATCCAAAGCTAAAGACTTTGGGTGAAAGAGGCATTGACTACATCTTTGTTGGATATGCTGAGCATTCCAAGGCTTTTAGGTTCTATGTTATTGAACCTAATGAATATGTTTCAGTTAACTCAATAATTGAATCAAGGGATGCAAACTTTGATGAGGATAGATTCTCATCAGTCCCTAGACCAAGTCAGAGGATTCCTAATAAAACTCATGACACTGGTGTATCAGAGGTCCCTGATGATGAACCATCAGTGGTCCCTGATGAGGTTGTGGTTCAACAACCTGAACCTATGCTCAGGAAGAGCAAAAAGGTCAGGACTCCAAAGTCATTTGGACCTGAGTTTCAACTATACTTAGTTGAAGGAACAAGGGATGAGGTCTCTGACCAATACTCTTATTGCTTCATTGTTGAGGATGATCCCAAGACATTTGAAGAAGCAATGAAGTCCCAGGATATTGCTTTCTGGAAAGAAGCAATCAATGATGAGATGGATTCCATCATGGGCAACAACACTTGGGTGTTGGTTGATCTACCACCTGGTTGAAAACCTCTTGGTTGCAAATGGATTTTCAAAAGTAAAATGAAGGTAGATGGAACTATTGAAAAGTTCAAAGCTAGACTAGTCATTCAAGGCTTTAAACAAAAGTCAGGGATAGACTATTTTGATACTTATGCCCCTGTGGCTCGTATCAGTACCATAAGACTGCTGATTACTTAATATCGTTCCTTTTCACTTTTTAGGTATCCTGAAGGCAAAATGCTGGAATGACACTTATTCAGACGAAAAGGCGCGAATATACGAAGAAAATGGCCAAAGTCAAGAATCGAGACACTCAGGCTGCTAAAACTGAAGGGAACAGCATCAGGTGTTATCTGCGACGCCGTCGCATCACTTTTGTGACGGCTCAGTGGCCAAATTGCTTATTTACAAGTGACGGTGTCAGGTTTTAAAAGAGTAGGTCGTCGCAACTCAGACGGCCTAGATTTGATCCAGAAGACGTCAGAGACTGAAGGGGACGGCGTCACAAGCATAAGGTGACGCCGTCACAAGACTAACGTGGCGAAGACGAAACCCTAATAACGGCGACCCGACGGCGTCACAAATCAAAGGGTGACGCCGTCGCATATGTAATCTTATATATAGAATCCGAATTTTTTAGTTTTAAGTGTGTATTCCTTTGGAGTAAAAACCTAAACCGAACCAAGGCTGTCTTGTACAGTATTTTAGGGTTCCAAACCCTATCTTACATCAAGATAAGTGTTTTACTTCATTAATTTAATTATGTCTTCAATTACTTGTGTGTATGCTTGCATGTTCCCCATGTCCGGCTAATTTACTTGTGTGTTTGCTTAGGGAATATGATACTTAATTATTGAATATTGATTGGTTGTCTCTTATCTTAATTGTTAATGATCTAGTAATGTGATAGGTCATCCGTTGTGTAGTTAATGCTTGATTAATCTTTGTGAACCTTAGTTTATAATACCTAGAGTTGTTGTAGGCTAAACCATCCGAAGAGTACCTTAGAGTTAAAGTTTATAAATCCTAGAGATTTTGTAGGCGACACCCTTTGGTAGTTTCAAAGAGTTAGGGATAAACGCATACCCTACGACCTTAGACACACAACGCGATTAAGAATAAGGACGTGACAATTCAACCATCAATAGGAGATAATTAAGGAGTAATAAAACCTAAGTAACACATCTTTAAATCATCATACGAGCACACAATAATTAGACATAGACTACCCTCACCTTAGTTAATTAGATAATTAGATAGTAGAAGTAATCGGTAGAAATACCAACCCCCAAATCCAAACCCCGAGTTTCGTACCTTTCCATTTCCTAAAAAAACATAAAAAGATAAAAAAAAAATAATCTTCCTCAACCCCAACCTTAGCGTAGTAACTTCTCACTAGCATTCCTATTCCCCTAGAGAACGATATCAATTCCCGTGGCTTACCCTAATACTACACTACAATGATTAGGTTCACTGCCTAGGGTGTTGAAAAACTTGCTCGACGAAAAGGAAGTTCCTTTGACCCCGAACGACGCGTGTAGCGTTATCAAATTTTTGGCGCCGCTGCCGGGGAATAGAATAGCTAGTTAGAATTCCACCTCGTTTAGGTTTCTTTGCTTGATTCCTATCAAGTAAACTTTTTCCCATTTTTAAGTTTCTCGTAGTCTATCCCCCTTCTTCGTGACCTTTGTTCGTAAAACCTATCACTCACCATGATACGTGTCTTCCGCCGAAGATTCTTCACACTACCCGTTCCCAATCCTGAAATTGATAACGCAATCCCATAAAACCCTTCACCCGTTCACCACTTCGGAAATCACCTAGGGCATAATGAGATAAATTGGCAACAACAAAGTCCTTTCTATGACTCAGATTCCGATGGGGAATTTGATTATGGTGAAGCACTTGACAACGGGGAGGTCATTGATGAAGTTAGTTTTGAAATGGAAGAAGACCCCTCCCAATATTTTGACCCTAGGTGTAGAATTGAGAAAGATGGTCCCTTTAACATGCAATTCCCTTGCAAAATAGGATTAGAAGGGTTCAATGCTTACTTGAATTCGTTCTTGCCTTTAAACTTAATCTCAAGGAACCTATACAATAAAATCAAGGTCAATGAGTTAACTTATCAAGGGAACAATGTTGTTAAAGCAGTCACTCATTTGCATGTGTTTGTTGGAAGTTTTGCTTATTTGGTAGAGTTCATGATCTTAGAAAACTTAGGAGAATTTATTGATAAGGACCTCACTCAAGTAATTTTTGGAACACCTTTTAAGAGAATGACTAGGTTGAATGAACGGATGATTGATGGTTTCATTACATTCTCTGATAAACTTGAAGACTTTGTCTACCAAATGCCACGTGCTCATCCTAGGTTTAAACACAAGGATATTGAGACGTGTAATAGAATGACCCCTATTCCATTGCTTAGTGAAAGGGATAAGCAAAGTGGACTTAGGTACCCATATGAGAAAACTAAGAGGTATTACAAAAAATGCCTAGAGTTAGGAGACGATTACAAAAAGGATGAGAGAACATTGGAATGGCTTAGGTATGGGCACGTAAGCGTGCACAAGACCACGTAGGGGCACGACTACGAGTCTAGCTACAAGACTCATAAATAAATAAAAGCGCTTCGTGGGAGGCAACCCATGCTTAATTGTTTGCTTGTTTGTGTCATATATCTTTTATTGATTGTTTATTCACATGTTTAAATTTGTAAAAATGCTTTATTTTGTCTTTAACCTAGTCTTAATTACATATAAAGGTATTTTACATAAGGGATAAGTGTAGGGAGGATTACACACGTTTTCAAAAGAAACGTAAACATGAGAATTTCAATTAATTAAAAGATATACACGTGTGTTTGTTCGAGTCAAATGCTTGTATCGAGTCATAATGGATGTTGTGCAGGAAATTTTTCCAGATTCTAAAGATGTAAATTTTCCAGAAAATAGCAGACCAGTTTTTGTCAGGATAACCTGACGGCGTCAGGAAGGAGCAAAAACAACTGATTACTTTTTCTCGTTTTCTGAGCTACTTATAATTTTTTTGAATTTTCCAGGTCTTAATTTTCCAGAAATTCTGTAAACATCCATTCCACAAGCATTATATCCTAGTTTAGTAGAGTCCTATATATATTATTATCGCCGATTTTACGCAAAGATTTCGTTTGTTTTCTTCAAGTGTGCAGGTTTAATTTATCAAGAAGAAGATACATAAGATGAGAAGGAGCTTTTCACGCAAACGTTCTTCTTGAAGAATGTAACCACCACTTTACACGGATCCTACCGAGCTAATCAGGGGAGTACTATTTTCTTTTATCTTTTATTACCTTCCATTATCATAACTTTGATACTTTCGGGGAACATTGGGGACAATGTTCAGTTTAAGTGTAGGGAGGGAAAATAAAACGGGAACTTTGAAACTATGCTTATCCTTGAATGTTTGCTTTGTCCAATTGCATTTGTGTAATAAACCATGAGAAAATGTCGGTTAGGGTAATTTTGGCACCAAATTCAAAACTTTTCATGACATATAGGAGTGGGCCATTAGTCTTAATAAAGCGTCTCATGGATAGGAAGTTATATGACTAGCAAAAAAACCCTTTACCACTTAAATTCCACCCAAAATGTGAGGATCGCCCTTAGATTAGTAGGAATTAAAGCATTCATCTTTAATGCTTAGTGTGTGAACCGGTAGTATAATAGATTCTAAAACTTGTTTTGTGATGCATCCCGAGATCGCTAGTAAGACTACACTTGTGTAGTTAGGAATAACTAAATGATAAGAGGCATTAGGATAACCCTTGTTTAATACCCGCAGTATAATTACTTCTTCCACATCGGTTGAGTAATTCCCCCACACATTTGCGTTGTACTCATCTTTAGTACACGATACCCCTAGTTAACCCCTCAGAGCCTATCCTTTTCGTGGTTCTCATGATGTTTCGGTTTTCCGGAATATCAATGAAGAGCATTGTTTACACCCCTCCCCCAAATGTACACCCAAATCGCCTTAGCCTGCCTTGGATGCACTCACTTTTAGTGCATTATTGTTATCACACTAAACCCTTAGTTCAATTATCTAGTTGCTTGCATAAGTTGCTTAGTCGAGTCATATCCTTTGTACACAGTTTAGGGACGATTGGGACTCATGGTAAAAGTTAAAGTTTATGAAATGACGGGAAGGGAACATTAAATTCAAATTCCCTTTATTTGCGTAATAATGTACTCCAAGTGTTTTGATCTTTTCAATTCGGGTCAAATTAGTGATTAGAATAATAAAAACTCAAGTGTAGGGATGTGCCTATAAATCCCCATCATTTTGATGTTATCATAGAGGATGGTAGAGTAAAAGTGTATAAAAAAATTAAAATAAAAATCGAAAAAAAATAGAAAAAGAGAAAAAAAAAAAAAAAAAAAAAAAAAAACTGGCCTACCGTCCTACATCTATCTTTAAATTATGTTTGTTTGTTTCAGTTATCTAGAGTCTAGAGTGTCGAGTCTTGGCTTATCAACGCCATTCTTCACATGCTTGTAACATAAAGATTTTTGACTTGCCACCACTAAATAGGCTATCCCACCAAACCCTTTGTTTCCCTACCGTAAGCCTAACATTACAACCCTTTAAAAGACCTCTTGGATAGTCTTTCCTAGGTGCTTACGCCAAAGCGATGGAGGTTTGATCTAATCTCAAACCTATCGTAATCTATGTACTAGGACCGGTTAATGAGTGTTTATCTTCCATTTCCAACTTGTTATATTTCATATACACCCGAGAGATGTGAGTATCCAAACACCCCATGTGAGGTGCTAGTATGTAATTTCCGTGCTTGTTATGACTTTGGCGGGGCTTATATGTGTTGTGGATTGTTCTAAACCAATGCTTCATGACCCCTAACTTATAAATTAATTGGCTAAAAGCACATTTGCTTGAGGACAAGCAAATACCAAATGTAGGGATATTTGATAAGGTTTTAAAATGTACCTTTTTGAGGGGTCGTTTAAGCCCTTATTTGATCACTTTTATATCCATTATTACTTAATATCGTTCCTTTTCACTTTTTAGGTATCTTGAAGGCAAAATGCTAGAATGACCAAAGTCAAGAATCGAGACACTCAGGCTGCTAAAACTGAAGGGAACGGCATCAGGTGTTATCTGCGACGCCGTCGCATCACTTTTGTGACGGCTCAGTGGCCAAATTGCTTATTTACAAGTGACGGTGTCAGGTTTTAAAAGAGTAGGTCGTCGCAACTCAGACGGCCTAGATTTGATCCAGAAGACGTCAGAGACTGAAGGGGACGGCGTCACAAGCATAAGGTGACGCCGTCGCAAGACTAACGTGGCGAAGACGAAACCCTAATAACGGCGACCCGACGGCGTCACAAATCAAAGGGTGACGCCGTCGCATATGTAATCTTATATATAGAATCCGAATTTTTTAGTTTTAAGTGTGTATTCCTTTGGAGTAAAAACCTAAACCGAACCAAGGCTGTCTTGTACAGTATTTTAGGGTTCCAAACCCTATCTTACATCAAGATAAGTGTTTTACTTCATTAATTTAATTATGTCTTCAATTACTTGTGTGTATGCTTGCATGTTCCCCATGTCCGGCTAATTTACTTGTGTGTTTGCTTAGGGAATATGATACTTAATTATTGAATATTGATTGGTTGTCTCTTATCTTAATTGTTAATGATCTAGTAATGT
Source organism: Chrysanthemum seticuspe (assembly GCA_019973895.1). Lineage (NCBI taxonomy): Eukaryota > Viridiplantae > Streptophyta > Magnoliopsida > Asterales > Asteraceae > Chrysanthemum > Chrysanthemum seticuspe. The sequence goes on along the minus strand of BPTQ01000006.1, from coordinate 55,093,683 downwards.
GATAGGTCATCCGTTGTGTAGTTAATGCTTGATTAATCTTTGTGAACCTTAGTTTATAATACCTAGAGTTGTTGTAGGCTAAACCATCCGAAGAGTACCTTAGAGTTAAAGTTTATAAATCCTAGAGATTTTGTAGGCGACACCCTTTGGTAGTTTCAAAGAGTTAGGGATAAACGCATACCCTACGACCTTAGACACACAACGCGATTAAGAATAAGGACGTGACAATTCAACCATCAATAGGAGATAATTAAGGAGTAATAAAACCTAAGTAAACACATCTTTAAATCATCATACGAGCACACAATAATTAGACATAGACTACCCTCACCTTAGTTAATTAGATAATTAGATAGTAGAAGTAATCGGTAGAAATACCAACCCCCAAATCCAAACCCCGAGTTTCGTACCTTTCCATTTCCTAAAAAAACATAAAAAGATAAAAAAAAAATAATCTTCCTCAACCCCAACCTTAGCGTAGTAACTTCTCACTAGCATTCCTATTCCCCTAGAGAACGATATCAATTCCCGTGGCTTACCCTAATACTACACTACAACGATTAGGTTCACTGCCTAGGGTGTTGAAAAACTTGCTCGACGAAAAGGAAGTTCCTTTGACCCCGAACGACGCGTGTAGCGTTATCAAAGTCTCTTTATGGACTAAAGCAGGCACCTAAGCAATGGCATCAAAAAATTTGATGAAGTGGTTTTATCTAGTGGTTATGTTATTAACCAAGCTGAAAAATGTGTATATAGCAAATTTGATGAATCTGGTAAAGGAGTCATCATTTGTCTATATGTTGATGACATGTTGATCTTTGGCACTGACCAAAATCAGGTTGACCTGACAAAGGAATTTTTGTCATCAAGGTTCTCCATGAAGGACATGGGGGAGGCTGATGTTATCCTTGGTATAAGGATTAAACATGAAAGTAAAAGAATTTCTATCTCTCAGTCTCATTATATTGCGAAGATGTTGAGGAAATTCAATTACTTTGATTGTACTCCTGTGTGTACACCTATGGATACTTGTGAGAAGCTGATGCCTAATAATGGCAAGGCTGTATCTCAATTTGAGTATTCTAGGGTGATTGGCTGCTTGATGTATGCCATGACTTGTACAAGACCTGATATTGGTTTTGCAGTGGGAAAATTGAGCAGGTATACTAGCAATCCTAGTGCTCATCACTGGCAAGCAGTTCAGAGAGTACTGAAGTATTTGAAAAGAACTATGGATTATAGTCTCTCATATACTAGTTACCCATCAGTGTTGGAAGGATACACTGATGCAAGTTGGATCAGTAACACTGAAGACAATTCGTCTACCAGTGGCTGGGTATTCCTACTTGGTGGAGGTGCAATTTCTTGGGCATCCAAGAAGCAAACTTGCATCACCAGTTCAACAATGGAATCTGAATTTGTGGCTTTAGCAGCTGCTGGTAAAGAAGCTGAATGGTTAAAAAACTTGCTTCTTGAGATTCCATTGTGGCCTAAACCTATAGCACCTATTTCTATCCGTTTTGATAGTGCAACTACATTGGCTAAGGCTTATAGCCAAATGTACAATGGTAAGTCTAGACACTTAGGTGTCAGACATAGCATGATTCGTGAGCTTATCATGAATGGGTGGTATCTATATAGTTTGTTAGATCTCAACAAAATTTAGTTGATCACTTGACGAAGGGTCTGGCTAGAGACTTAGTTATAAAGTTTGCTAAAGGGATGGGTTTAAGTCCAACTTAGTCACTGAATGCTAGGACACCCAACTCCCTCCTGAGGAAACTTGGGAGCTGAGTTCAATGTGGAAAGCTGAACATTCAGTGGACTGGAGCACATGTTTTATTTACATCCCAAGGTTGTGCTCAGAACCTGCTGAAAGGAGGATTAAGTCTTTACTTCTTAATGGTTGATTTTCTTTGAAAAAGTGCTTGGTAGGAGCATGAATAAAGAGGAACCACCTATGTAAATGTTGAAGTTTTGCCGCTTCAGGAAGCTTTTGGACTTTAGCTTTTACAACGTTTATGAATTTGGATATGGACACATGGCTTGTATAGTGTCAGGAGTTTTTAAGTGTTTGAAAACTTGTGTGTATTTTATCCTCAGGATATTTTCGAATATTTGAACGTGTAATGTACTAAGATGGAAATTCAATCCTCAGGATATTTTCGTTTATGCACATGTTTTGTTTAATGTTTGTTTATCATGCAAAGGAAGTGAACTAAATTTGGGGAGGATTGTTGGAAAATTTAGTGCTCTTGTGGGATTAGTTCACACCTGGTAATGGGTCAGGAGGTACGGAGTGTACACCCATATGGTCCCTGAACACCCTGACTCTAATAGTGGTTTGTACTGATAGACAGTGTTTCCACTGATGGGTGGTGATTCCACTGATGGGTGGTATTTCCACTGATGGGTGGTGTTTCCACTGATGGGTGGTGTTTCCACTGATAAACTTGTAACAGGCATTGATCTATTCAAGTGGCAGTTCCAACTGCATAATGACCACGTTTAATTGGTCATGTAACCACTAACAGCTATAATGGGGATAATTATGAGGCGATTAATGGGGCGATTAATTCTCATAATTCCATTTGACTAGCTAAGAGTATTTTCCTATAAATAGGAAATCTGATCATGCATGAAAGGATATACAGAAAACGATTAACACTTATAAGCAAAAGGGTTATTGATTTGTGCCTAATTCAATAACAAACATTTGGTCTTATCCCAAGTAGATATTCGTGTAACCCAGGCATTAGGGTCGAATAGTTTACTTTGGAAAGTGATAACACGATTCCAAGTGATATCCGGTAACCACCTAGTGGTATTTGCAGTTGCTACTGATTGTCTTTACCCTGTTCTGGGCTATTACCACCAACAATCAAAGTAAACTATTTGTGATAATCAATGGCTGTTGCTGTAATGAAACACATGGCTTCAAACTTTACCAAGCTTGATAAGTTTGAAGGGGTGGACTTTAGGAGGTGGCAGAAGAAGATGCACTTCTTGTTGTCAAGCATGAGTGTGGTGTATGTGCTAACCACACTTATTCCTGATGATGGGGATGATGCTACGGTTGAGCAGATCAGGAGGAGGAGCAAATGGGAGAATGATGACTATATTTGCAGAGGTCTAATCCTCAATGGTATGTCAGATTCTCTGTTTGATATTTATCAAAACTTTGAATCTTCCAAAGTACTGTGGGATTCCTTGGATGCCAAATATATGGCTGAGGATGCATCAAGTAAGAAGTTCCTTGTAAGTAATTTCACAAATTACAAAATGATTGATTCAAGACCAGTTATGGAACAATACAATGAACTTCTTGGTATACTTGGAAGGTTTACACAAGACAATATGCACATGGATGAGGCTATTCAAGTCTCTTGTGTCATTGATTGCTTATATATGTTTAGATTATTGTTACTAACTCAAACATTTAGCTAATATATGTTCATTAATGGTCTATGGTGTATGACCTTTATAAAAGTTAGTTGAAACAATAAGACAATATGTCCATCATTATTTTGTTAGATGGTATGTATGATATGAATATTGGGTGAAATCATATAGCCGAAAGTTTACGGACAAACAGAAGTTTAGTGTTAGTGTATAACTTTTATAAAGGTGTTGTGTTTATAATCGAACAGAAATCTGTATTAGTTATAACGTAATCACCTATGATTGTCGTGAATCAACGGAAACCATTTGTGTATTTATGATATACGATATGCGAATTTATATTTGTAAAGTGATTCATATGTTTTAAAATGGATACTTGTTTTGATATTTGTGTTATGCATAGAGTCTGATTGCTTAAATTTGTTTCCATTGTTGTTACTAAATGAGTCATTTAGCTAACCTATATGTTAATGATAATTTGACAGGATGAGTCTTCAATTTGTGTTTGCTGTAAACAAAGAAAAGTTTGCGAAAAGTCAGGTATGCGCGTAAGGTGATAATTTAAACGTTCTATATTTTTACCCTGTTTATAAATAAATAATTGTTTTATATTGTTTGTGTTGTCAGCGTTTACCATCTCTGTTCACTAAAAGCTTCTACAATGGAACGCCGTGGTTGTACTTAATACACAATCGTGGAACAAAACACAAAGTCTGGATAAAACAAAAGTCAGAAAACCATTACAAATTGTACGGAGATGAGTGGGCCAAATTTGTGGAACACAGTAGGTATACAGAGGTGGAAATGTTGCACTTTATAAGGGAAGAGGAAGACACTTATTACGTAACTGCCTACAATCATGTTGGGGTTGAATGCGGTGGATATGACAGCAGGGAGATAGGCAGCAGACAAATGAGATGCTTAGTATTTCAGGTCCAGAATCTTGGACGTTCTCCGGTAAGCATACACAAACTAACATTTATTTTTTTAACGTGTTTTTTTTTAAGTTGACATAACTATTGTTTAGTATGTGAATATGTTGATTATTTATAATTGTATGTAGTTATTTCCCGGAGATTTCCTGCAAGATATAGTGACTAACGAATTTGATATTCGGATGGGAGGAATGAATTTAGCAATTGTACACCATCGTCGTGTTCATATTCGAGGAACATCACATCCGAAAAAATATGCAAACTTGTTTTATGGAGATGGTTGGAATACTGTTGTCAAGAGTTAACACCTGGTACCCGGGAAACCAATGGTTTTCACAAATCTTGGTGGTGCAGTGCTTAATATGATTACTTTTGGAAGGGATCACCTTGATTTAGGCTTTGAGGACATCCCCAGAACAGAATTGGATTTAGCTTTTACTATCTGTCGAGGTCCCCTGGACAAAGGTATCTTCTGATATTTATGGTATATATATATATATATATATATATATATATATATATATATATATATATATATATATATATATATATATATATATATATATATATATATAGGGTAGGGTTAAAATGAAAAGTTTCTTATAATGAAAAGAATGAGAAGGCATGTGGAGGTGACATGTGTCACCTTTGCCACATCACCATGCCATGTCATGTGACATGTGTCACCCCGCACCCCCACCCCACCCACCCACCCCCCCCCCCCCCCCCCCGCAAAAAAAATTTTTTTTCCCGCAAAAAAAAAAAAAAAAAAATTCCCGCCAAAATTTATTACTGCATCACAGTTATAAAAATACTGCATCACAATTATAATTGTGATGCAGTAATTTATAACCTTAATGCACTAAAATCATGATTATGATGCAGTAAATTTATAACCGTGATGCAGTAACTTATAATCTTAATGCACTAATAAGTTTTGGTGCATCTTTATTATAAGTTAATAGTTCAGTGCATCAACTATGATGCACTAAAATCAAGGTTATAACCTTAAATGCACTAAAATCATGATTGTGATGCAATAACTTTATAACTGTGATGCAGTAATTTATAACCTTAATGCACTAAAATCATAATTGTGATGCAGTAACTTATAACCTTAATGCACTAATAAGTCTTGGTGCATCTTTATTATAAGTTACTGCATCATAGTTAATAGTTAAGTGAATCAACTATGATGCACTAAAATCAATGTTATAACATTAATGCACTAAAATCATGATTGTGATGCAGTAACTTTATAACTGTGATGCAGTAATTTATAACCTTAATGCACTAAAATTATGATTTGTGATGCAGTAACTTTATAACTGTGATGCAGTAAAAAAATTTGGCGGGAAAAAAAAAATTTTTTGCCCCAAAAAAAAATTTTTATTTGGCGGGAAATTTTTTTTTTCGGGACGGGGGGTGGGGGGGCGGGGGGGGTGGGGTGGGTGGGTGGGGGTGGGGTATGGTGATTTGGCATGATGATGTGGCAAAGGTGACACATGTCACCTCCACATGCCTTCTCATTCTTTTCATTCTAAGAAACTTTTCATAATAACCCAAACCTATATATATATATATATATATATATATATATATATATATATATATATGATTACATAATTATAATATTTTGTGTTCCCAAATTGCAATATAGATCCAAGGATGTTTCACATATACGACTGGGAAGGCCATGATCAGCACAGGAACGAAGATGCATGTTTTTACACACCAATGCTGGCCTATGTCCTAGATAGAAACCGTTTGGTAAGTAGATATAAGTTTTGGTTATGTTTACTTAAAAATAAGAGCTTATTGTGGTTTTATATTTTATATATAGACTGTACCTGCCAAGTATGTTGATAAGAGTGAACTGTACACGTTTGACAACACAATTTTTAGACACGGTGGGATGGAGTTTCCGGTTGACTTGGTGACTATAAGGCACAAAAAGACCCAGAAGCGGAAGGTGAGAAATAACCATCTGACCATGATTGCAAAGGACAAATGGAAACATATCAAAAGGCAATGCCGTTTCAGGAAAGATAAAATGATACGATTCCAGCTGGTTGACGTGATGACAGATTTGGTGGAGGCAGTTGATCCAGAGTTTCCTGTGCTTGTTCCCATCTTTGATATGTGTTGAATGAAGGGTATTGAAGCGAAGACGTCTTTTGTTTTAAGGCTTCAGTGGGTCTGTGTCTTTTCAATCTATGTTTAATATCAAGACTTTAGTAGTTTGGTTATATGTTAAGTTGAATAATGTCTGGATACATGATAATGACTGCCGTCTATTATCCTACTACGTTTAAGGTGTTATCGGTCTGCAAATAACTCTTTCGTATGTTGACAATCAATTGTTATTGCTAATGTTGTTGAATCAACTACTTTATACTAATGCAAATTCACTACTGATGTATTATATGTAGTCATCTGTTAATTAGCTTACTTCCCTTTAGGAGTGTATGTTATTGTTTAAAGTTGGTTGCTTGTGTATGTAGTAAGCATTTTAGTTGGGTTACATCCCATTTAAAACTGGATGATAGTATGTGGCTTAGTACCTTTTTAGAATGTTTGTTATACTTCAATGTTTATATAGCAGATTGATTAAATAAGCATGCAAGTTCAGCTCAATTCCAATTAAGATAACTTTACTTTTTAGAATGACAATGTGCACCAATGTATATCTTGACATTTTCTTTATGACACATCAACATGATTTCATCTTCATCTGAATAAAAAAGAAAATAGATTTGATGTATTATAAAACAACTTTGGATTTAGAGTACTTCCATGATCCTCTGATTCTCCTACACACATGTTTTAGTGTGATACCAAAATGTTTTTGGGCAAAAAATAACGATTTAAGTTATACCTTCTTTATGCTTTATATCATAACTTACACATTAGGCTTATTATCAGTTGATTCGAACTGAGCCCATTAAAAACAAATGGCCCAATCGACCCATTTGACATATCTCGGTCAACTACAAAAGTCCAAAAGGTCAAGATATTTTTTGCGTGTATACATATATTACGTTTTCCAAGCACAAAACACCATTACATGGTATGGTTTTAGGTGCACCCTAACACTCCTGTCAAATCATCCCCATTGATCCCAAAGCTGAGAAATCTACTCCAAGGTTAGTAAGATAACTAATTGTGATCTAAAATAGTATGAAAAACATAATAAAAAGTGGTAGTTGTTAGTAGATTGGTAGATATGAAGTCGTTAGGTATTCCACTTTTCAAAACCTTGCATGATGATAGTTTTTAGATTATTGATAAGGTTTTAAAATGTACCTTTTTGAGGGGTCGTTTAAGCCCTTATTTGATCACTTTTGTATCCGTTATTACTTAATATCGTTCCTTTTCACTTTTTAGGTATCTTGAAGGCAAAATGCTAGAATGACACTTATTCGGACGAAAAGGCGCGAATATACGAAGAAAATGGCCAAAGTCAAGAATCGAGACACTCAGGCTGCTAAAACTGAAGGGGACGGCATCAGGTGTTATCTGCGACGCCGTCGCATCACTTTTTTGACGGCTCAGTAGACAAATTGCTTATTTACAAGTGACGGTGTCAGGTTTTAAAAGAGTAGGTCATCGCAACTCAGACGACCTAGATTAGATCCAGACGACGTCAGAGACTGAAGGGGACGGCGTCACAAGCATAAGGTGACGCCGTCGCAAGACTAACGTGGCCAAGACGAAACCCTAATAACGGCGACCCGATGGTGTCACAAATCAAAGGGTGACGCTGTCGCATATGTAATCTTATATATAGAATCCGAATTTTTTAGTTTTCATTGTGTAGTCTTTTGGAGTAAAAAACCTAAACCGAACCAAGGCTGTCTTGTACAGTATTTTAGGGTTCCAAACCCTATCTTACGTCAAGATAAGTGTTTTACTTCATTAATTTAATTATGTCTTCAATTACTTGTGTGTATGCTTGCATGTTCCCCATGTCCGGCTAATTTACTTGTGTGTTTGCTTAGGGAATATGAAACTTAATTATTGAATATTGATTGGTTGTCTCTTATCTTAATTGTTAATGATCTAGTAATGCGATAGGTCATCCGTTGTGTAGTTAATGCTTGATTAATCTTTGTGAACCTTAGTTTATAATACCTAGAGTTGTTGTAGGCTAAACCATCCGAAGAGTACCTTAGAGTTAAAGTTTATAAATCCTAGAGATTTTGTAGGCGACACCCTTTGGTAGTTTCAAAGAGTTAGGGATAAACGCATACCCTACGACCTTAGACACACAACGCGATTAAGAATAAGAACGTGACAATTCAACCATCAATAGAAGATAATTAAGGAGTAATAAAACCTAAGTAAACACATTTTTAAATCATCATACGAGCACACAATAATTAGACATAGACTACATACACCACTAGATTAGACAATTAGATAAGTAGAGTAATCGGTAGAGATACCAAACCCTGAGATTCGTACCTTTCCATTTCCTAAAAAAACATAAAAAGATAAAAAATAATCTTCCTCAACCCCAACCTTAGCGTAGTAACTTCTCACTAACATTCCTATTCTCCTAGAGAACGATATCAATTCATGTGGCTTACCCTAATACTACACTACAACAATTAGGTTCACTGCCTAGGGTGTTGAAAAACTTGCTCGACGAAAAGGAAGTTCCTTTGACCCCGAACGACGCGTGTAGCGTTATCAAGTTTTTGGCGCCGCTGCCGGGGAATAGAATAGCTAGTTAGAATTCCACCTCATTTAGGTTTCTTTGCTTGATTCCTATCAAGTAAATTTTTTCCCATTTTTAGCTTCCTCGTAGTCTATCCCCCTTCTTCGTGACCTTTGTTAGTAACCCCATCACTTTTCATCATAGAAGGTGATAACCAACCACCATTCATCAACCTAACACTAAATGACCCGCCAAGAGGCCGTACTCTTGGTAAATACTCGAGACCAAGCCACCTAGGCTATAGGAACACCATTGAGCTTCCCGACCAAGCCCAAACTACGGCCCTGCGATCCGACACCATCCAGTTGGTGCAAAACGGATGTGCATTCCATGGACTTCGTTCCGAAGATCCTAATCAGCATCTTAAGGATTTCCTTAAAATTGTCGATTCCATCGACCTCGATGCTACTACTCGGGAGACCACGCGTCTGCGTCTCTTCCAATTCTCTCTACGGGACCAAGCTAGTAATTGGCTTGAGCGACTTCCCTCCGGATCCATCTCAAGTTGGGATGATCTCACCTCTCGCTTCCTTGCTCAATTTTCCCACCGGGGAGAACCACTAAGCTTAGGAATGATATCTTGATGTTCCAACAATGTCAAGGTGAATCTCTCTACAAAGCATGGACTCGATTCAAGGACTTACTTCATAAAGTCCCTCATCACGGCATTGATCTTTGGCTCCAAGTCCAACTCTTCTATGATCATGTCAACTTCCCCACCAAGCGATCCATTGACCAAGCGGCCGGTGGAAAACTTAGTGATCTCACCGCGGAAGAATCATGGGGTATAATAGAGGACCTTGCTCTCTATGACAACGAAAGTTGGAATGACCCCCGTGAGTTGCCCAAAACCGTTAAGGCAATCTCCTTGCCTCCCATTGACTCACAACCTCCCGACCGTAGGATGCTCGAACTTGAAGATCAAGTTAAATTCCTAATGAGCTCCTACGAAAATCCTAAGTCTTCACATCAAGTGAATAAAATCACTCTACCTTGTGAGTTATGTAGTGGTCCCCATGACACTCGTGATTGCACAAGACTCCCCGAATAAGCTTTTGAGGACTACGCCTCCACGCGTACTGACAGAGCGGGAGAAAAGTGGTACACTTTCAAGCCCGAACAAAACAACTTAGGAAACTCTTACAACCCCTCATGGAGAAATCACCCTAACCTTAAGTGGAACCAAAACTCAAGCACACCCCAAAGCTCATCTAGTCCACCTAATAGGTTCAATCCTCCAAGCACTGGGAACCCCACTAATCTTGAGGCAATTGCATCTAGATTCATGTCATCTCAAGAAACTCGATTGATTAAGCTTGAAGCCGATTTTAAGCGAAGGCAAGGCGAGATGACAAACAAGCTTGATGCCCTCTTAAAAGCCTTTAATGACCGGGAAATTGGAGCACTCCCAAGTGATACTATAAAGTACCCAAAAGTGAGTTCGATTTCATCGACTTCATGTTCTTGTTCACCATGGGAGAGTGCACATCCATGCCCCTCACACCCAACGGTTCACTCGGTAAATGCTATCAACAAGGGTTCCAAGCAAACCAAAATGAGGTACCAAGGCCCTGCACCATTGGTAGAACCAACTCTTGGGAAACCCGTCAACCAAGAACTCAAACCTAATCTAGAGGAGGAGTACAAGGAACTCCATCAAGAAAAACCGGTTCTTGAAGTCTTAGCTCATGCACCTTATTATAATGCTTTAAAAGAAAAATATGAGTTAGAACTTAAACTTGGAAAGCATGGGTCCGCTTTTATGCGAAATAATCTACCTAAGAAGTTAGACGATCACGGGCTATTTACTCTTCTGTGTAGGCTTGGAACTTCCAAACCTCTCGATGCTCTAGCCGACTTAGGATCATGCATCAATCTTGTTCTGTTGTCCCTCCATAGAAGCCTTAACTTAGGTAAGATAGAACCAACGGAAACCATCTTAGGTCTAGCGGACGGTAGTATTGCATATCCGGTAGGGATAATAAAAGACATGGTGGTACACATAGGAGAATTGACTCTTTTGGCAGATTTCCATGTGCTAGACATGAATAAGGACCCGACATGCCCATTGCTAGTATGAAGAGGATTCTTAGCTACCGCTAGTGACATTATTGATTGTAAGACGTCCAAAATAGTGGTAGGAGAGGGGAGTGCTAGGTCAATTTACGATGTCAAAAAGCATACGTACTACAAAGAAGAGGAAATCCCACATGAGATTAGGTTGGATAGAACGCCATCTAGATATGGACCTTGTTAGATAAGAACTTCATAGGTCCCCAACGACCTTTTTACCTTGATGAAACCTTTGCTAGTAAAGCAACTTTCCATGAAAAAGAAATGGCTAGGGACATGGAAGTGAACCCATTCGAGGACGCCTTAGTATTTAGGAAGATGGCCGAGTTCCTAGGAAGCTTGCCAGTCAACCTTGTCATGAATAAGTGGAAAGTTGAGAGCGATAAGCCTAAACATAAATGGGATTGGGATAGACCGCCTAGTGATGGTAATGGAGAGTGGCACATTAGGATAACAATCTATGATCCCGATGGAGAGAAGTTTGAAAAGGCATATCGAACCAAACGTACTACTAGGAACTTAAATGATAAGTTTGATCCTTATGACATTGTTAAGGATAGGCTTACTTATATCGGTAGGTAGGGGCACGACTACGAGTCTAGCTACAAGACTCATAAATAAAGAAAAGCGCTTCGTGGGAGGCAACCCATGCTTAATTGTTTACTTGTTTGTGTCATATATCTTTTATTGATTGTTTATTCTCATGTTTATTCTCATGTTTAAATTTGTAAAAATGCTTTATTTTGTCTTTAACCTAGTCTTAATTACATATAAAGGTATTTTACATAAGGGATAAGTGTAGGGAGGATTACACACGTTTTCAAAAGAAACGTAAACATGAGAATTTCAATTAATTAAAAGATATACACGTGTGTTTGTTCGAGTCAAATGCTTGTATCGAGTCATAATGGATGTTGTGCAGGAAATTTTTCCAGATTCTAAAGATGTAAATTTTCCAGAAAATCGCAGACCAGTTTTTGTCAGGATAACCTGACGGCGTCAGGAAGGAGCAAAAACAACTGATTACTTTTTCTCGTTTTCTGAGCTACTTATAATTTTTTTGAATTTTCCAGGTCTTAATTTTCCAGAAATTCTGTAAACATCCATTCCACAAGCATTATATCCTAGTTTAGTAGAGTCCTATATATATTATTACCGCCGATTTTACGCAAAGGTTTCGTTTGTTTTCTTCAAGTGTGCAGGTTTAATTTATCAAGAATAAGATACATAAGATGAGAAGGAGCTTTTCACGCAAACGTTCTTCTTGAAGAATGTAACCACCACTTTTATTACCTTCCATTATCATAACTTTGATACTTTCGAGGAACATTGGGGACAATGTTCAGTTTAAGTGTAGGGAGGGAAAATAAAACGGGAACTTTGAAACTATGCTTATCCTTGAATGTTTGCTTTTTCCAATTGCATTTGTGTAATAAACCATGAGAAAATGTCGGTTAGGGTAATTTTGGCACCAACTTTAAAACTTTTCATGACATATAGGAGTGGGCCATTAGTCTTAATAAAACGTCTCATGGATAGGAAGTTATATGACTAGCACAAAAACCCTTTACCACTTAAATTCAACCCAAAATGTGAGGATCGCCCTTAGATTAGTAGGAATTAAAGCATTCATCTTTAATGCTTAGTGTGTGAACCGGTAGTATAATAGATTCTAGAACTTGTTTTGTGATGCATCCCGAGATCGCTAGTAAGACTACACTTGTGTAGTTAGGAATAACTAAATGATAAGAGGCATTAGGATAACCCTTGTTTAATACCCGTAATATAATTACTTCTTCCACATCGGTTGAGTAATTCCCCCACACCTTTGCGTTGTACTGATCTTTAGTACACGATACCCCTAGTTAACCTCTCAGAGCCTATCCTTTTCGCTGTTCTCGTTATGTTTCGGTTTTCCGGAATATCAATGAAGAGCATTGTTTACACCCCACCCTCAAATGTACACCCAAATCGCCTTAGCCTGCCTTGGATGCACTCACTTTTAGTGCATTATTGTTATCACACTAAACCCTTAGTTCAATTATCTAGTTGCTTGCATAAGTTGCTAAGTCGAGTCATATCCTTTGTACACAGTTTAGGGACGATTGGGACTCATGGGAAAAGTTAAAGTTTATGAAATGACAGGAAGGGAACGTTAAATTTAAATTCCCTTTATTTGCGTAATAATGTACTCCAAGTGTTTAGATCTTTTCAATTCGGGTCAAATTAGTGATTAGAATAATAAAAACTCAAGTGTAGGGATGTGCCTATAAATCCCCATCATTTTGATGTTATTATAGAGGATGGGAGAGTAAAAGTGTATGAAAAAAAATACGGGCTACCATCCTACATCTATCTTTAAATTATGTTTGTTTGTTTCAGTTATCTAGAGTCTAGAGTGTCGAGTCTTGGCTTAGCAACGCCATTCTTCGCATGCTTGTAACATAAAGATTTTTGACGTGCCACCACTAAATAGCCTATCCCACCAAACCCTTTGTTTCCCTACCGTAAGCCTAACATTACAACCCTTTAAAAGACCTCTTTGATAGTATTTCCTAGGTGCTTACGCCAAAGCGATGGAGGTTTGATCTACTCTCAATCCTATGGTAATCTATGTACTAGGACCGGTTAATGAGTGTTTATCTTCCATTTCCAACTTGTTATATTTCATATACACCCGAGAGATGTGAGTATCCAAACACCCCATGTGAGGTGCTAGTATGTAATTTCCGTGCTTGTTATGACTTTTGTGGGGCTTATATGTGTTGTGGATTGTTCTAAACCAATGCTTCATGACCCCTAACTTATAAATTAATTGGCTAAAAGCACATTTGCTTGAGGACAAGCAAATACCAAGTGTAGGGATATTTGATAAGGTTTTAAAATGTACCTTTTTGAGGGGTCGTTTAAGCCCTTATTTGATCACTTTTGTATCCGTTATTACTTAATATCGTTCATTTTCACTTTTTAGGTATCTTGAAGGCAAAATGCTGGAATGACACTTATTCGGACGAAAAGGCGCGAATATACGAAGAAAATGGCCAAAGTCAAGAATCGAGACACTCAGGCTGCTAAAACTGAAGGGGACGGCGTCAGGTGTTATCTGCGACGCCGTCGCATCACTTTTGTGACGGCTCAGTAGCCAAATTGCTTATTTACAAGTGACGGTGTCAGGTTTTAAAAGAGTAGGTCATCGCAACTTAGACGACCTAGATTTGATCCAGACGACGTCAGAGACTGAAGGGGACGGCGTCACAAGCATAAGGTGACGCCGTCGCAAGACTAACGTGGCCAAGACGAAACCCTAATAACGGCGACCCGATGGCGTCACAAATCAAAGGGTGACGCCGTCGCATATGTAATCTTATATATAGAATCCGAATTTTTTAGTTTTCAGTGTGTAGTCTTTTGGAGTAAAAAACCTAAACCGAACCAAGGCAGTCTTATACAGTATTTTAGGGTTCCAAACCCTATCTTACGTCAAGATAAGTGTTTTACTTCATTAATTTAATTATGTCTTCAATTACTTGTGTGTATGCTTGCATGTTCCCCATGTCCGGCTAATTTACTTGTGTGTTTGCTTAGGGAATATGAAACTTAATTATTGAATATTGATTGGTTGTCTCTTATCTTAATTGTTAATGATCTAGTAATGTGATAGGTCATCCGTTGTGTAGTTAATGCTTGATTAATCTTTGTGAACCTTAGTTTATAATACCTAGAGTTGTTGTAGGCTAAACCATCCGAAGAGTACCTTAGAGTTAAAGTTTATAAATCCTAGAGATTTTGTAGGCGACACCCTTTGGTAGTTTCAAAGAGTTAGGGATAAACGCATACCCTACGACCTTAGACACACAACGCGATTAAGAATAAGGACGTGACAATTCAACCATCAATAGGAGATAATTAAGGAGTAATAAAACCTAAGTAAACACATCTTTAAATCATCATACGAGCACACAATAATTAGACATAGACTACATACACCACTAGATTAGACAATTAGATAAGTAGAGTAATCGGTAGAGATACCAACCCCCAAATCCAAACCCCGAGATTCGTACCTTTCCATTTCCTAAAAAACATAAAAAGATAAAAAATAATCTTCCTCAACCCCAACCTTAGCGTAGTAACTTCTCACTAGCATTCCTATTCCCCTAGAGAACGATATCAATTCCCGTGGCTTACCCTAATACTACACTACAACGATTAGGTTCACTGCCTAGGGTGTTGAAAAACTTGCTCGACGAAAAGGAAGTTCTTTTGACCTCGAACGACGCGTGTAGCGTTATCAATTATCCAACTTCCTGTAAGATAGTTTACACAAATATGTTAGTGATGATAATTGATCATTGAAACAAATGCATGATATTTGTGAACTTGAT
This sequence comes from Chrysanthemum seticuspe, assembly GCA_019973895.1. Lineage (NCBI taxonomy): Eukaryota > Viridiplantae > Streptophyta > Magnoliopsida > Asterales > Asteraceae > Chrysanthemum > Chrysanthemum seticuspe. The sequence continues at coordinate 55,078,165 of BPTQ01000006.1, read as the reverse complement.
GATCTATATTACTGTTATACATCTATAATACCCTGATTGTGATGAATCTTAGTTCAATATTTAATGCATGTGGTTGTTGTTTTTGGAAATTAGTATTTCGTTAATTTATCGTTTCATTTGACAGTTAGGTTAGAAATTAGTACGACACTAAGTTATATGGTATCAAAAAATGGTCTGTCAGTGATCATAATGTTAGAATCTTATGGTAGGATTTTCTGAGTTTGATGGTTTCATTGTTTACGATATATGACTACTGAAATTTTTGTGGATATATGAAATAGATTTTGGCTTGTATGCAGAACGATTTTGTGTAAGTTATGATAATGGTTACTAAATAGTGTTTTTGATATTATGGTTGTATACTTTTAAGTGGATACATTCTAATACAGTTAATAGATTTTGATACCAAAAAAAGGAAAACCATAGCATTATGCTGGTTATGAGCTTAATATAGAACGTAAACGTGGTATGGAATTCCCATTCCGTTTTTTGCAGGAAAATGTCGTTCGAGTTTGTAGTCTTGGTGAACCGCACAACATATCCTTCGAAACAGGTAAAGAAAAGAACACCATAATATCATTTATAAGTGTTATTGTGCAGTTAAAAGTAAATTAAAATTTTGAATAATTATTCAGGAACTGCCTCAAGTATTTGAATTTGAAGGATACAATGGAAACAATCATCTATATCTGACCAGCTCAGCAAGGATTTGTAAGAAAGTCTGGTTTATAACACCAACTGTAGGACCTATAACACTGAGGGGTAGGGATTGGGTTAAGTTTGCTAAGGAGAACATCGGTCCGTATGTAGATTGGTTGCATTTCATCCAGGAAGGGGATGACTGTTTCTACATGACAGGATACGATATTAGGGATGGTAAAGAATTCAAGGGATACGACGGAGAGAACCACCGGTATTCACGTTTTAAGAGCCGTGTTTGGGCTGTTCCAAACAGGCCTCAGGTATCAATTAATGTATAACATAATCTTGTATTACCTTTATTAGTACGTTAATGTATTCCCTTAAAATGTGTATTTAAGATGCACGTTAACTTCATCTACAGAAAATTGCAGCAGATTTCTTAAGTGGGATAGGCCAGGCAGATCGTATTAGAATTAATTATGGAGAAGACTACTTTATGGTTCCTGTGCTCCGTGTTAATGATCCTAATCAGCCAGATGAATATGAATTGAATCCACAAATTTGGAATATTGTGAAATTCACTTTGGGTTTGCAAGCTGGACAGATCTTGGTGTTTACAAAAGAGTATAATATTGTGTTTAGGTTGATGGCTTTTAACTTGGATGGAAATCCCCATACACTGATTCATTTCTATGGAGCAACACAACTACATGTGGTACAACCTGCTATAGAGTTTGACAACAAAGGTGCTATAAATATTCATATCGTAATTTAGTTGAAAATTATATATGTCTTTATAGAAATCCTTAGTTTCAGGGAAGAAAAGTATACTCAAATATTAGTGATATTCGATAGTATCAGGATAGCATATCTAACAGGTTAAATGTATTATCAGATGATGACAGGATGCACCACATTTGTCGATGGCCAGGACATCGAGAGCACTTTGGTGAAGTGGGTGACATTTTCTATAAGAGTTATTCTATGATTACAGTGTTGAAAAGCCTCGTAAGTATTATTATTTTATGAAACATATTTGTTGTAACACGTTATTCATGTTTATGAAGAAGTAGTTATTCACATGGTGGCGAATGGTTTATTTCAGACAATACCTGCAGACTTTTTGGAATACCACCCGATGCACACATACAGGAAGGTTTTGATGATACACCAAGATGTGGACTGCACTTTTAATGTGAAGATGGAGTTTCATAAAGAGGATCCTGGAAGGACCAACCATGTGAACGTATTTGGTGAATGGAGAGAGTTTGCACGTGAGTGTAATTTTGGGTACAACAAAATGATAAGGTTCAAGTTCATGCATTTGCTTACGGATATGGGTGGAGATGGCGTGGAGGTGTACCATGTGTTTCACGTCTATTAAAAAATGATCCTATAACAACTTATGTTTATTTTGTATGGTTAGTATGGTCTGAACTAATGTCTGGATATATGCTTTGTTATGTTATGTTAGGATAGTCAGTCTAACCTTATCATTTTAAGGATTATCAAATGGCCTTTTATGATTAGGTAAATCAGTGGTTTCTAAAAATATGGAATGCAATCTATGTTGTTGCTTAAGATGTGTCTTTGTTTTCAAGCGAAACTATTTGTAGATGTTTCATAAAATGGTTTGTTGATGCTTATATGAATTGCAGATCGATGTTTATTTTTTAATGTTGGTCGTATGATTTGTTGGTGATGATATGAATATCAGTGTTCTATCAGATATATCATATCAGTGTTGTCCAATATGTGATAGGATAGAAGTATGGATGTTGTCTTCAGATATATCCAGGCTATGTGACAATGAGTAAGGATTAGCAAAGTTAAACTGGTTGTCCCAAAAAGGGTAATTACACATCATGATCAATAATAAATTTTGTTTATTATGCTTCAGAGACACATTATCTGCGTTTGGCTAATGGTATACAAAGTTTTAGCATGTACATAAAGGTAATATTTTCTCATGAACATAGAAAAAAAAAATTCGTCACAACTGTGTTCATAATTACAAAAAAATACAAATGTCATAAATAAATATGGAATGAAATCATAAAGTATTCATTAGAACATATAAATATTACATAAATGTGCAAGTATACATTGTTTATTCATGCAAACAAACTTTCAAGTAGAAAAAAGCTATTTCGCCGGTTGCTGTGCCAGGTTTTTAGGACTATAGATAGTTAAACTTGATCAAGCCCTATGGGTTCCAGAGAATGTAGCACAAATTTACCTGCAAAATGAACAGAACAGACGAAAACATGTATAGAATGTTAGCTGTTAAAACCTGCAAACAACTTTAAGCAGCAAACTTATTGTTGTTAAAGCCCAAAGCAGAAAACAACATTATTCATAATAAGACATTGTCCACAAGGAAAATCAGTTAAACAGCATCGCAAACGTGAGGAAAATAAAATCAAAGACCAACATAACCCCAACAAAAATGTATTATTTATGTGGATATCCATCCAGTGCTACCATTTATTTCAAAAGTAGGAACTAAAAGACACAGTCCATTCACGGTTTCTCAACTTTAATCTCCTTGTCGAGAACCAACTTTGTCCTTTTGGTAGCACTATTTTCTTCGCCTTGGAGCAAGCCAGTCTTATCCAATGGATCAACCTTCCTTTTTTCTTGAGACGTAGTATCAGAAGACGTTTGCTCGGCATTCGCAACATCATTCTTTAGGCAAGCAACCGGCGTTGTGTTCTCATCGGTCTGTGACTCCAAATCCTGCGAAAAATCACAAAAAAGGTAGGTTAAGTCGCGTAAAATGGTTAGCAACAAACGTGGCAAATCACGGTAGAAAATGTATACTAAAAAAATGTCTACAGTATATCATTAATGAAGAATACTTACAAATGGGGTCACATCAGCAACCTTTAAACTGGTGGCTTCGTTTTCAGCCGGTATACCCGGCAAAAAAAAAAGAAAATAAATGGCTAAACTTTATATGGTAATGACTTAGAACAACAATAAGTTTGTTTAAAACTGTTTAACAAATAAAATTCATTTATCACCTTCCTCGGTGTAGCAGTAGCACAAACAGATTTAATGATATCAGGATCATTAGACAAATGCAAGACATTGAACACAGGCATCAGCTTTTCTTTGTTTTTGGCATCAACAGACACTTTAAAAAAAATTTCTTATCAACAATTTTCATAATCTCCTTTGGGAAGACAGCATCAGACTACATAACAACAATTAAATGGGTGGACAATTTAGCATGTACAAAGTATTTAAATCAATTAGCACTGTCGATAAGAAGGAATACCTTGCCATACTTATCCAGCAACTGATAGGCAGTTAAATTATTCAGAATAGCCTGGACCTCATCATTGAATAGACAAACTGATACAGTGCCAGTTTCATCTTGAACCCTCACCTGTAAGCGGAACCTAAATGCAAAAAAGTACATATGCACTAAGGCACTAACTACTAAAAACAACTACTATAACAGAGCCAGATTAAGGGAAACTATATACTCACTGGGTTTTGATTGATGTAGCAGCAGCATTACATTTTGAGCACCACCATTCATTAGGACCACCAGCCGGTTTTGGTGTGCTATCAGATTCAAGGTCAACAATATCTGCAGACTTAACCACCTTCTTTCTACACGCCCTGCATCTGAGGTACCACCAACCTTCCTCCTCTTGGATAACACATATTGTAGCGACAATAACGGATGGAACACCCTTGATATACATACATCAAAGTTGATGTTATTTTTATATAAACGTTTGGACCGAAAACACATTATAATGGTATGTTTGCTTCAAATTTGGTATAAATCGTTTTGAACATGCTACTCCAAACTGGTATGCTACAATTTCATTATATATATTTGCAGTGCTAAATAAGCGTGGATGTAAATGCTGAAGGTGTCAATGAATTTACCTATTCAACATCAAAAATTTCCGCAATGTTTCTAAACTGGTATTTGCTCACGAAATCATCTTTAGTAGAATTCTTTGAAGCAGTTGAGATACGTGAAGCAGTTTGTTGAGAATCCTCTGTTCCTTGATCAGCCACCAAACTATATATGGTTAAAGACACCAAAGTTATTAAGACGGCATTCCAACGCTAATATATTAAAAAATTTTAAAAACATATACAAATATTGTTTTAACATACCTTTTTCTAAAAGAATCTACATCTTTAAATTCATTGCCGGGTATACAGTCTTTGCCGTTGAAGAGGAACAACCTTGTTCCATTGAAACCATTTTGGATGGCCATTCTTCCTGTTTATTCAAAAACAAATACAAAACATTTTATTACTTTCAACGGTATACCTATTGACTCTTTACAAAATAAGTGAATGTAAATAGAAAATAAAGCGGAACATACCATCCCAGATTTTCATCATTGCCAGCTGCAGGACAGCAATGATCTTACCATGTTCCTCGAGTTTATTCAAAAAGTCAGCGAATTGTTGAGCAAAACTACCCCACAAGGTACACGGCAGCTAATTGCCCCTGCACATATGATCGTTAGAAATTCAGTAAATACATTGTAAATGTAAATGCAACTTTATAAACTTGGTTAGAATGACTTACTCAACATCAATGATTGTGATGGGTTTCTTCTTGCCAGACCTGCCGTTTTTGTCATAATTATCCAGGTCTTCACAAGCAACCACCTGGCCTATCACATCTGGATAATGTTGCAGGTAAACAAATTTCAATTGGTTGGCATATCATCTGGAAACAAAAGACAATTTTTACAAATAATTAGAAGGTTTGTACATACCAAACTGGCCAGCTTCCTCATTCTTAAGAGAAGTAATGGTTCCATATGGACGAAAGTCAAATCCATACAGAAAACCGGTGAAATCTGTGCACTTTTCTATGACAGTATTCGAAAGGAAGCTTAGGCGCAAAGGTTTTTTAACGATGCGGAACTTCGGTTGGATCTCCCCAAGACTATACCGTTGAAGGATGACAACATTGCCCTATTCTAATTGATGTTTGAAACCACTGACCAACGCCATCCTAACCGTTGCTTGCATCCTTGTGTTCTGGAACAAAACGTTTGGATATTTTTAGTACATAAACGAAAATGAACATACCAAATACCAATTCATATAAAAAATGCCAATCATCAATAAACAATTAATCTAAAAAGGCACAAATAAAAAGTATAATATGGAGCATAACATAAGTAGATGCTTGCCTGCTCATCAAAAACGATCATCTCCATATTAACAATATTTGGCTTGCTAAACATAGGTTGCATCCAAGTCCAAAGAATACGCACTCGTAACTTGATGTTGTCCTTAACATGTGATAAATCGTTGATATACCCAGAAACAAAGGTAGCCATTGGTTTATTTGATATTCAACGCTTAGGTAAGTAATTGAGATGTGCATCTTTATCAACACGGCCATACTCAATTTATACAATGTTGTATCGCCCTGAAAATTAGGGATCATATGAATCATAATACTTTTAATTGCATACTCGTCTTCCCAAAATTAAAATCATTACCAAAAAGAATAATAAAGCCCCAAATTTTTTTTAGGGTTATCGCCATTATATAAAATAAATTAAAAACACTAAAAATCAAGATCATTACCAAATAGTCAAGGATGCCAGCAAACACCAACTGAATCCGCTATTTTGGGAGTTGATATGTAGGATGGTTTTCAATTTATTGCAAAACGTATTGGCCAAGAAAATGCAGAGATTCATATGCGTTTCTCAAATTTGTGAGGTTTGAAAAAACGCAGCATTGAAGGTTTTTATGAGTTTCCAAATTTGTGACGAAGATTTCTCATCTGGTATCAATTTGGGTTGACTGGGATATGTTTAACGTAAGGAGGAAGGGTTTTCAGAACCTCACGTGTTGTTGCACGTGATATATTTGGAGAGATGCATTGGGTGTTGTACATTAGTGCTAAATATGGAAGTGTTTTTAATAATAAAATTTAATGCAACGCTTTATTTGGTGGTACAGTATTATCAAATATTAGATAGTATAGATAGGTGTTAAACAAATTAGCAAATAGTTGTTAGGTAAAAAACCAAAGTTACACTAAAGAACATGGTGTATCATGAGCAACGATTACTATTATGGTATATTTATACGGAGTCTTGATGAATTTGCCTTTGGTTGCGTTAAAATGGTATAAATTTGCCTAGATTGTAATGGGCTAATACAAATACTTATAAAATATACATTACTACAAATCTTCATGGGTGGGCCATGGCCCACCAATGCACCCATATAGCTACGCCCCTGATCCTAAATGTATATATAGTATGTTTGACAAAAATAGATTGTGCTGATGTTGGTGTTGTTGTTGGTGCTAGTACTATTGTTGAAAAAGATTATAATAAAGAGATATTTTATAAGGCTAGATTGCAAGGTAAGGTGAGTCACTCACCTTAGCCCCATCTCACGAGGTGAGTCGCTTGCCTTCCTACGCATCTCACGAGTGAGTCACACATTTCAAGGGTAATTAAGGTGAGCAAGTCACCTTCTTGATTTTGGTGAAGCAAGTGTTGTTTGTGTTAAAAAATAAATAAAATAAAAGGTGAGTGGGAGTGAGTGTTTTGTCCACAAAAAGGTGAGTGAAAGTGAGAGGAGAGAGGAAACTGATGTGACGTTGAGGTGTAAAGTGAGTGTGTATACACCTTGCCATCCAGCCTAAGATACATAAAGTAACTTTTTATTTTCAGATATTATGGACGATTATTTTTTTAGTAATCTCTTATAAGTTATGTCTGCCAAATAAATATTATTTTTAAGTAGCTTAATTTTTGAGAAAATAATCATAATCTCTCAATAACCTCATTTGCTAAACATAGCAATAGTATTACACACTCGGAAAAATTATTTACAGAAAACAAATAAAATCATCATTGAAAAATATTAAAAACCTTGAAACTAGAGAATTGAGATCCTAATTTAAACATTCTAGTTTTTCACTTTGAATATGGATTGAATACTTGAAACTTGTAGTTAAGCTTTAACTTATGTTAAATACTCAAAAATTTATGTAATAAGCATCAGGGCCGGCTTTAGGGGAGTGCAAAATGTGCGATTGCACAGGGTCATCGTTTGACGAGGGCCACTAAATTTTTTGCACTTCTATTATATATATGAACACAATATGAGACTTGAGCTTAATTAATTAATGCACTACTTATACATATGTATATTACGTGTGTGTCTGAAGGCCTCTTTTTAGTAATGGCACGGGGCCACTGAAATCCACAAGACGGCCCTGATAAGCATCATGGTATATAAAGTACAAGCAGAATCGTAGAAAAAACCTCTACTAATACGTACATGAGAATACATGATGATATAAAAGTACGTAATTGAACTTAAAATTTGATCATAATAATTTCTCTATGATTTGCATATACCATTATAACGACATTTTATAAAAAGGACTTGTTTTTTTAAAGAGGCACGTCACCTTATTTTGTTGTAGTGTTCCTTTCAGTTAATTAATTGACAGGTGTGACTTTAAATCACGTTAATTAGTCGTTAGATATATACTTAGATCTAAAGTTTAATGGCATGTCTTGTTACTTTTCATCAAAATGATACTTGTTTCTTTTTTGATACAATGATATGATTAATGTACATGAAATATGTAAAGAGAAATGTTAAGGTTGCGTTTAGTTGAGGGAAAACACCATTGTTTTCCATAAAATGTTTTGTGAAAAACAAGGAAAACAGAGATCGCGTTCAAATCAACGTTTTTCAACAAAATGTTTTGCAAAACACAAATACCCTATTTCCTAACTTAACAAAGAAAATTACAAAACAAATTTTAGTTGTTTTCCTTGTTTTCCTTTGTAACCCTCGACCCTCACTCCCTTTCTTCAAAACAGAAAATAGAAATATCAACTAAACGCGTTTTCTATATTTTCAAGTGTTTTGTGGAGATTAATTCTCCTTCCAAATTTTTACAAAATTAGAGATAGAAATTAAGAGAATTTTTTCTCCAACTAAACGCACCCTAAACATTCTTACAAAAACCTTTTACCAATGTCTTTACTCACAGGATGCTGATTTTGTCAGAATTGACGATTTGGATACAGAGAGAGAATAAATAAGAAAAAACTATATAATATTGTTATGTGTGTAGGAAGATTTGTAGGATGAAATAGTAGGACGGTGTAGCAAAACTCATGTATAAAAACAAAACTTGATTAACATTACTATCTTATGATAAAAAGTTCAAAACATTATTTACTTTTCTCTCTTTTATCATATTCGATCATTTCGTTTGGTATGACAAGACAACATTTAGGGCCCGTTTGGTTGGGGTGTATGGGTATAGGTCTATGACTTTGAAAGTCATTAATGTTGTTTGGTTGGTTATGGGGTCCACCACAATAAAATGAGGATACCCAAATGTGAAGGTTTCCTCATATATTATGTGTGTGGGTGGTTTCTCATACCCTCCATTATCATTCCACTCTATATCAACACTCATACCCATTGTGATTCATAGCGACAAACCAAACGCACCCTTAATAAATCATGTGTTAAGATTGGCATGCTAATACTGTTCTTCATTACTTTTGATTCAATTGATTCAAATCTATCTAATGTCAATCACCTGGTATTTGATCAAGTTTAAAGACAAGCATATTAAATATTGCGAACAATTAAAAAACATACTGATGCATAAATTTGGAAAATCTAAGGCCATAAATCATCATTTATTTAACAAGTTACAAAATTTACATACTTGCTCCCCACAAAGTATGTATATCGATCTCTTATTGACATTTTCTTCCAATTTACATACTTGCTCCCCAGCCAATTTAACACTCACAACAGATACACAATTAGAATCATTAGGATGCAAATGCAGAGGATTACTCTGATCAAGACTACTAATCATAATAGCCATAATGACAGATAAAGAGATAAAACCACAGAATAAACAGATAAACAACAACTACCAAACAATCAACCAAACAATAACCAAAATACTACAAGAACTACTAAACATAAAAGGAAACAAGAAACACACACCCAGGACTAACTTAGCTCAAGCCAGTAAGTTGTGATTGACCAGAGCAGGTATTTACACCTCTCAAGGAGGCAGATCAAGATGTTAGTCAATCCGTTTACGCCCACTAAACTCAGAACTAGTCAATCCTAAAGGAAGAAAGAATAATCCTTACAGCAGCGGAAAAGAATCAATCAATAGCCCAAGAACCACAAGATTCCCAGAATACATGAAACCCCCAATTCTAAAAAATTACGGTTTCTTCCAATTGTACCAAGAAACCAACAATTCAACTCCCAAAACACTAAAACCACCTTCAATTGAATCAAGAACCTCAGTAATAAAAAAACCCCAAAAATTAGGGTTTCAAGAAAAAACCATAAAAAATCAATCGAGTTCACAACCCTTCAATCAACCAAGAATCACCAAGAGATCAAGCCGATTACCAACCTAGAGCTCTGATACCATGTTAAAATGGCACAGAACAATATCAATAATCACCCAACCAACCACCCCTTGGTGATAATCTTTTATTATAACAATATACACAGTAGATTAGTCCCCAACACAGGTGCTAACCAAACAGATACAAAGGAAAAGTTGTTATCCCTCTAAAAGGTGCAACAACAGAATACAAGTACTCACACACTACAAACCAGACCAAAGATCAAGATGATCTACAAACTAGTTTACAAAAGTAAACTACCCAGAAAACCCAATAAACCCAGATGAATATCAGAAACTTGTATTTGAAACTTGAGAGAGAATATCGAGAGAAGTTGTGAAACCCTAGCTGAGATGAGACATTATATAGCCTGGAATATTTCATTCTCAACCCTGCACATACAAACTTAACAAACAACACCCAAAGTATTAAGAGTTAGAAATCCAAGTATAAAAAGTTACACAATATACCCCTGAAGGTTCAGCTGTTTGACAAAAAGACTTTCAATACTTTCAACATCCCCCCTCAAACTGATGAACCTGCAAACAGATTAATCATACCAAGATTTCTAACCATAACACCATGTTGCACATACCCAAGAGCTTTGGTCAAAACATCAGCAGTTTGACTTTTAGAGTCAACCTTAACTGTTTTAATCAACACAGATCCAACTTTTTCTCTAACCAAATGCACATCAATATCAAAATGCTTAGTTTTCTCATGCATCACAGGATTAGCAACAATTTTTATAGCAGCCTTGTTATCACAGAATAACTCAACTGGCAACAAATGTTCAGTAATACCAAAGTCTTTTAAAAAATTAAGAATCCACATAACCTCACATGTAGTAGAGGCCATACACCTATACTCAGACTCAGCTGAAGACTTAGACAGAGTAGCTTGTTTTTTACTCTTCCAAGAAACCAAATTACCATTCAGAAAAACACAATACCCAGATACAGACTTCCTAGTAACAGGACACTTAGCCCAATCAGAATCAGAAAAAGCAGAAACTTTAAACCCTTGATTATTCTTACTAAAATGCAGACCATTACCATGTGCAAGCTTAAGATACTTTAACACTCTTAAGCCAATGTCAAAATGAGATTTCAGAGGAGAATGCATATATTGACTCAAGCAGTGCACATCATAAGAAATATCAGGCATAGTCATAGTAAGATATATTAACTTCCCAACAAAGTTTCTGATAACTAGTAACATTTTTCAACTTCTTATCATCATCAGATTCTTTATGATTTAACACAATATTCTCAGGTAAAGGAGTTAATACAGGTTTACAACCAAGTAAACCATAATCATTTAACAGCTCAAGATAATATTTTTTTTGGTTTAAACATATGCCTTTATCAGTTTTTAAAACTTCAATTCCAAGAAAATATTTCAACTCTCCTAAGTCTTTGATTTTAAACTTATTCCTTAGAAAAGTTTTTAATTTCTCAATTTCATTTTCATTATTACCAGTGATCACCAGATCATCAACATATACAAGTAAGTACAATACAGAACTTCCCTTAGTTTTAACAAATAAAAGAGTGATTATTTTTAGACTGCACAAACCCAGCCTCAAACAAGGCTTCTGACAGTTTAAGGTTCCACTGTCTTGGAGCCTGTTTTAGGCCATAAAGAGACTTCTTTAGCCTGCAAACTTTATTATTGTTTTCTGGAAAAAGACCAGGTGGAGGAAACATATAAACCTCATCATTTAAATCACCATATAGAAAAGCATCCATTTGAAAATTTTTCCAATCATTTTGAACAGCAATGCTTAATAAGCACCTAACAGTGCCCATTTTAACCACATGACTAAAAGTTTCATCATAATCAAAAGCATGTTTTTGATTGTAACCCTTAGCCACAACTCTAGCTTTATATCTCTCAATCTCACCATTAGATTTCAATTTAAGTTTCCAAACCCATTTAGACCCAATAGGAATTCTTCCTTCAGGAAGATCAACTTCTTTCCAAGTATCATTTTCATATAAAGCAACTAACTCATCATTCATAACACTTTTCCAATTAATATCCTGTGAGGCTTCCTCATAAGAAGAAGGTTCACAAGACTTATTCATATTAGCAACAAAACAACAATTATCAGTACTTAACCAAGTATGATTAGCATACTTATTTAAACCGTACTTAATCTTAGAATCAAGCACAAAATCATTCAGTCTAGTAGGCAACTTAGAAGTTCTACTAGACCTCCTACAACTAGTAGTCCCTTCCTCAGTTTGACTTTGAAAACCATTTTGTAAACTAGGCACATCAGGCACATCTGTTTCAGGAATAACATTTCCCTCAGAATTACTATTCTCATCTAAAAGAGTTGCAATGTTAGTGTTATCTGGTTGCTGTGGTGGATCAGGGTAAATAATATGTTCTAAAGTAACATCCTGATCAACATCCACTACCCTACCAGATTGACCTAGATTACCTTCTCTACCTACAGATGCTACATCCTCTGTTTCATCATTGGGAGAGGGACTAGGAGTTCTGATTTTTGACTCAAGATTATCAAAGAAATTTAAGATGTTAACATCAAGTGGATTATTTGAAGAATCAGATTGTTTCATTTTGTATGGAAAAATAGTCTCATAAAACTTAACATCTTTTGAATATAAAATAGATCTATTTTCCAGACTCAATAACTTGTAAGCTTTTTTTCCACTTGCATAACCAAGCAAAACACATTTTTCAGACTTCTCAGAAAATTTATCAGACTCTTTTAAAACAGTAGCATAACAAAGACATCCTAAACTCCTAAGATGTGCCAGACTAGGTTCTCTTCCATAAACCAAAGAAAAATGAGATTTGCCATTTAAAACAGAGGAAGGCAACCTGTTAATCAAATAAGTAGCAGTTAAAACACAGTCAGGCCAAAACACAAGAGGAATCCCCCCTGAAACATAAGGCTTCTAGCAACATTAAGCAGATGCCTATGTTTCCTTTCAGCAATCCCATTCTGTTGAGGGGTATATGCAACACTAGTTTGATGAATAATACCCATAGTGTCAAAAAATTCACCCATTTTATTATTAACAAACTCAGTACCATTATCAGACCTGACAATTTTAATTTTCTTATTGAACTGAGTCAAAACCATTTTGAAACAACTTTGAAACATCTCAAAAACCTCATGTTTTCCTTTTAGCATATACACCCAAACAGATCTACTAAAGTCATCAACAATAGTCAAAAAATATCTGAAACCTTCCCTGCTAACCACCTTATAAGGACCCCATACATCTAAATGTATAAGATCACCAAAAACAGAAGTTTTATGTTCACTTAAAGGAAAGGGATCCCTTTCTTGTTTAGCCTTATGGCAAACATCATAAGGTGCTCCATGCTCAATATTAGTTAATTTCAAAGATCCTTTTAAAAGTTTCAAAACTTGATTAGCAAGATGTCCCAATCTACTATGCCAAACATCTTTAGAAACAAAACAACTAAAATACTCACTTTTAGTCACAAAAGCAGAGGAAACTCTAGACTTATCAAACAAATAAAGACCACCAGACTCGCTACCAGTCCCCATCACCCTCTGCTGATTCAAATCCTGAATATAGCATTTAGTCTCATCAAAACCAACCCTCAACTTGCTATCTTTAATAAACTTATTAACAAACATAAGACTAACACAATATTCATGAACCACAAGCACATCAAATAGAACCACATTATCATTAAGTTTTAAGTTACCAACATGAGTAACTTTAGCAAGAGTTCCATTAGGATGTCCCACAGTGATCTTTAAATCAGATATATCAACCAAATTATGCATATTAAGAGGACTATTAGTTAAATATTGATTAGCCCCAGAGTCAATTATCCATCCCATATGGTAATTAACCCCATCCAACTTAATATTAGCACCAAAGAATTTATAAAAATGCTGATTAAAGAAAACACTATAGTTCAAAAAGGAACAAGAATCCCTACCTGCCATATTAGCATGAGCAGAGGTTCCTGGTTTATCATTCAACAAACTTAACAACTTCATAACCTGTTCATTACTCAGATACATACTACCAGAACAATTCTTAGAGCCATTTGTTACGCCCCGTGTCCAATAACACAAAAACTTTGACTTTTACGCGGAAAATACGTGTCTTGAAACTGACCTGCTGTTACTCTTTTGACCACTGACAAAAATCTATAAACATCTGGACATTGAAACTATTTTTAAATGAAACTAGACTCAATTACCTTCGAAACGCCGGGTGGCGGGACCCGTGACGACTTACCGTTTTAAAGATATGATTTTTCAAAAACTGACTTTGACTAGTTCTCTAACTAGTTCTCCAAATTAGTTCTCCAACTAGTTCTCCAACTAGTTCTCCAACTACTTCTCCACTAGTTCTCCAAATTATTTTAATCACTTTATAAACACTTAACATATACATTGTTTTTCCAAACATTCTTGACCCGTTTGACCCAAAATGGGTTAAAATAGACCTTGTCCCAAACACCCCTTTTTCTGCATATCCCTTTTATATACTTTTGACCCATTTTTCGGAAAATGACATCTATTACTCGGAAAGACACCAAAATTTCCAGAATTTATTAAGACATCATATATATCATTTTCATGCATAAACATTAACCAATTGACCTTCGGAATGGTACTTTACAAAACGACCGGTATTATGTAAAATACCCATTTTGACCCATTTTCAATACATTCAACCTTTACCACTTCTGAATTACTTCAAACCTTTCAAAAAGCATTAACTTAACATATTAAATCATGTTCATGATCATTAACCCATTTACAACTCAAAATGGGTATAATTACACATTATTCCAAACACCTCTTTTAACATGACCATAAACACCAAGACCATGTTATAACATACCGTTTGACGACCCAATTACTTCAAAGACCATGACATACCACTTTGACACGTGACGACACATTTACAAACCATTTTAGACTTCCGGGGGGTACAACATTGACTTGAGCTCGGTATCTACCTAAGCTCCTACTTTCTTACCAACCTTCTTAACTTCCTCATTAGAATCCTTAAGCCTTATTTCCAAGCTTTACCTTTCCTTCACGTTTAACCCTACAAAACATAAACATCTTAAATCGTAAGCACAAGGCTTAGTAAGTAAAGCGTTCATAACATGTTATCATAGACATTCATACATTATACATCATAACTCATTAACCATTGCAAATCATTAAACATTAACATGTACCTTGATTCACTTAAGTAAAACATTTCCTATGGGTCAACATTAACATACCTTAGCCTAGTCCACTTTGCCTATCCTTCATGACTAGTTAAGCCAAACTAGTCTCAACCCCACTTTACATAAACATATATTCAATTACCTCATTTCTTAGCATAACAAAATCACATAACATATAATGTGGAGAATCATATAACAACATATAATGACCGTTTTACTTACCTTGATCCCAAGCTAATGAAACCAAGCACATCATCATCTCCACCCTTGCAATCTAGGCCAAATCACTATTATCATAAACACATAATCAAGTTACTAAACTATGATTACTACAACCATGGATCCTCTTTAAACACCTCTAGTTATCACATAACCATCCAATGATTATATGATAATTAACCCTATTAAATTACTCAACTTTAACCCATAATAAGGTCATCCCATCATTACTATAACTCATTAATTATTTACATGATCATATAATGATCACATCCCAAAATTACCCATTACCTTCAATTCAGTTAAAGGGTCTTCACCCAATAGCACTATAACACTTCAATTTGATCTTAAAACCATAATTACCCAAAACCCCCAATTTGGGTACAAGAACCCTAACTCTCAAATTTACAATTAAACACAATTAAGGATTACTCACCTTGCAATGATCCTCTCTATGACTTCACATTAGGGTAAACACCCTTAATTCATCACCAATTGGCGTACAAGACCAACCCATATTTTCCCCTCCATTTCTCTTATTCGACACACACTGATAAGTGTGTAAATACTCATCATTTTTGTACCTTTTAGTCTGCAAAAACATCTGAAAACACTCAGAAATGCATCAAAATGATAAAAATATCACAAATAAGTGTTTTATGTGTTTTAAATGCAAAAATTCCAAAATCAGGTGAAAAACGTATCAAGTTTGCATAATTGGCAGTTTTAGTCCCCCAAGTTTCAAAAGTTGTCAAAAATAGTCCCTGGTAAATCAAAATAAAGCAAAATATCATTTAAGGTCCATGGGATTCAAAAGTTGTCAAAACAAACCCTTCAAAGTTCAAAAATTACAAAATGACAACTTTAGTCCCTAAAGTTTGAAAAATGTCAAAAATAGTCCTTGGTGAATTTAAAAAGTAAAAATAATCAAATATTACCCTTGTACTATTCATACTTGGCAAATTTGGTCCTTGTGTTAACATTGGAAAAAGTTCAGTTTTGGTCCTTCAAGTTTGCTAGAATTACATAAATGGTCCTTGTGTATTAAACAAACCAAATGGACCCTCTTTTGTATTATTAACCCAGCCAAAACCCAAAAGAACCCCTGTCAACAAACCTGTGACCCCCCATTGTGAACCCCCACTTATTAATATCACTCGGTCAAATAAAGTCAACGCGCCAAAACCGTTTTTCCTGTTCATCTTCCTCTCCAATCTCTGCAAACCAAAACCAGAGGTGGTTTCCACCTTTCCACCTCACCCTAACAGCTGTTTAACAACTCCCTAACACCTCCACATCCACCAAAAATCTTTAATTGCAAAAACCTACTCGTACCAGCTCAAAAGACTTTTTGGCGCCAAAAATTCCACATGGACGAACTTGATGAATTAGAAAGATCCAATGGTTCAAGTGAGGTGGGAAAGTCTCAGAGATGTCGACAAAGCTCAATGAGATCATTATAAACAAGAGATGAAGCAATGAGAAGAGTAACTAGTGTAATTTTTAATTTCCTATGTCGTTTTAGTTAAATTTTAAATTCCAGTGTAATGTTAAGCTTTCAAGTACTGTTTCTAGCTATTTCAGTGTATTGTTAAACTTTTTCAATTATCAATTTCAAGTTTTAATCATATTTCCAGTTTATGCAAATTTAAAGTTCAAAAATCTCATGATAGTTCGAATGTTGTTTTTAGTTGTTATCTTGGACTCATAAGCCAACATAAGCTCCTAGATAGCTTGTTTAAGCTATTAGAAACCTTTAAAAGTCTGTTTAGTATCAAAAAGCAAAAATACCAAAAAAAATACAAAAAAATCAGTTAAAAATGAAAAAGCAATGGAGATGGTGATCACAGCTGGAGCAGGGTTAATAATGGATTGCCCTTTAGTTTAGAGCTTCTTGGGAAGCTATAGGAAGTGTTTACAGTCCTTGATTCTCAGTCTTGTGCTTGGATTCAATTTGTAAGCAAGTTCTTTAAAGATTGCATTTTCTAGTATAAGTAGTTAAACCTTGTTAATTTTGTCTTAATACTGTCTTATTATAGTTAATATAAGTTAATTACTATATTTCTTGGTTTAAAAAGTTGTTTTAGTACTAAAAGCTTAATAACAGTCCTATAAAGGGGTGTTTGGATTCATTGTATTAAATGTGTTAAAAGCTATCTGAGTTATTGTTTGTGCTTGTTTCATGTCACAATAGTTCTAAATAACTCATTTCAACCATAAAAAAACAGTCCTTATTAGATAGAAAGTCAAAAGTCTCTTTAATCTCACTTAGTTTATTAACTGTTAGGTTTTAGCTTGTCAATCTCATCAAAGTAGCTTAGAACTTGGTAACTTAGCTTAATTCCATCTTATTTTAGGCTAATATAACATCATCAGTGAGTAGGATCAATTTAAAGTTCATATAAGTCAACCTATTAGTGTAATATAAAAAGTCAAATTTTCTTAATATCATTTTTTGAATAAAATAAATAATTTTCTATAGGACTTAACTTTAGCTTTCAAGATCTGAGCTTTTGGAATATTAAAATATAACTGCTCATCTTTATCCTAATATTTTTAATAATTTGTAGTTAGCTTTTTAAACAGCTTATTATCTAGCTTCTTTTAAGTACTCTTTCAAAAAGGTGTCCTGTGCACAGTCTTGTGAGCCTTTTTCACAAGCTTGCAGTTTGCTCATTAGATATCCTTAGCTTATAACTTTTGGTATTTTGTAGAGCCCATCTGGCTAGTTTGAGGTGTGATTGCTTATTTTCTATTTTTGAGCTTATTTATATTGCTTATCATGTTCATCTTATTTTCCAAAAATCACTCACTACACTGAGTTAACAGTGTAGTTGAGCCTTTTTCACAAGCTCATCAAGAGCTTGCTAGTGAACCTTAGCTTGTGAATTTTGTTTTTTTGGAAAGCTCTCCTAGCTGTCTCAAAGGTCTATTGTTTATTTTCCATTTTGCAGCTTATTTGATAAGCCTGCAAGTAGCTTTTTCTTTGTCCCATTTCTGTGTACACTAAGCTACCCAGTGATTTACAAGCTTTTTCACAAGCTTGTCAGGAGCTTATTAGCCAACCATAGTGTGTGAGCTTGGACTTTTTGGAAAGCCCACCAGCTCATCTTGACAACTCAGTCTTTGTTTTGAGCTTTTTAGCTTATTACATAAGCTTAAATTGCTTGTTAACATGGCTGCAGGCCTGTTTGGTTAGTAGACTTAGGATAATTGCTTATTAGCTTATTGATAGCTTATCAGTATGATTCTCTGTGATTTTTAGCTTCATTTAAGTAGCTTAAGCTTGTTTACATCTTATTCCACCTTTGTTTTCAGCTTTGAAGCTTGTTTGAGCTTAAATCATCAAAATAAGCTCATAAGCTTAACTGTTGAGATCTTTAGCTTCTAAACAGCTTATTTTTAAGTTGTAAATTTTTTGTCTTTATTAAAGTTGCTTATTTTAAGTAGTTAAATAGTTTTCAAAAAGAAAAATCACAAAAACATCATTTTAAAAATAGTGATAGCGTTTATTTAATAGAAATTAGCTTTTTAATTTTTCTTTTTAGCTTATTATTAAGCAAATTCTGTTTTTATAATTTTCTTAGCTTTCTGTCATCATAGGATATTTTTAGAAAAAGTTTCATAATTTTTTTAGCTTGTTTAGTATTTATTAAAATTTAAAATAGTTAAAAGTATTAAATAATTAATAATAAATAAATAAAAAACATAAAAAATATCTTTTCAGCTTTAAAATTAGTTTTATAATATTTTAGATTTTTCTAAGTTAAAATTTTATTTTTCCAGGTTAATTTTGTTTTTTCTTGTATTTAAGTGTATTTTAAATAGTAATTAATTAATTATAAATAGATAAAAAGTGTAAAAAATATATTTTCAGTTTTAAAATAAGTTTTATAATATTTTATATTTTTCTAAATCATAATTTCATTTTTCTAGCTTTATTTCATATTTTCTTATATTTTAGGGTATTATTAAATAGTTTAAAATAGTTTTTAATTAATAATAATTAAATAAATAGTCATAAAAATAATTTTCTTTTTCCAATAACTTTATTTTATTATTAGGGTTGTAAAAATATCATTTTCATATTTGTAGGTCTTTTATTTCTTAAAACTTACGTTTTATTTTATACGTTTACGTAATTTAATAAACGTACGTGTTTACGTTTGTTTAATCTGATTGTTATGCTTTATAATTCTGTATCCAAATACCATTCCAATCAATCAGTAGTGTAATTTTCAATCAAAATCCTTACTGATCATTATCCTTAGTGATCATTCGACATCTGAACGTTTTTAAGCACCATTAATCCTCCGTGGGACTTAACGACCCGGGAATCCACTATATTCCAAGGGAAATTGCATTGGTTTTAGACTGTTTGAATTTTATTATGGTTGACCATTCACAAGTGGTTGACTTGTGTAATAAACTTGACAGTTTGAAGCGAATCAAATTTTGGCGCCGCTGCCGGGGAGGCTGTAAGCGTGTTTTAAACATTTTCAGACCCATACTTGCACATATACCACCTTTTGTAAACAGTTTTCTTTGTAAAAGTTATCAAAAAAGTTTATTAACACTTTTCCTAAAGTGTTAACAACACCAAAAAAATATAAAACAACAAAACGATCGTAACGTTTTCTATCTTGTATTTTCTTTAAGGTGATTCTTAAAGAGATACGATTTGGTTAAACGAGACGATACCAAAAATATTTTCCAAAAGTATTTAAACCCTTAGCACAAATCCATACCTACGTCTTTTCAGTGGTACTTAATAAATCCATAAAAATCAACCACCGCAAACTAAGGCAGTACACCTACCAACTGGGGGTGTGAACATTAATAAGTTCTCAATCTTAAAGATCAAAAACTTGCCTTTGTGTCCTTGTGATTTGGTGTACCTTTTTCAAAGAAGCCATTTCATTTGTGATTATTGGTTAAAGTTCACTTGTCGTTTTGCCTCGCATTTGTTTTTGAAAACTGATTTTTATACTTAGTGCATGCGCACTCGTTCTTCTAGTTCTACAAGTCCACTTTCTGAGCTAGCAAATATTCCTCGTAGACGTAGAGGACGTTCTGCTCCTTCAGCCGTGACTGAGGAACGTCTAGCACCACCACCCCCTGTCGTAATGGCAGAAGACAAACCGATGAATGAGCTTCTCCAAGCACCCATCGAGGGTTACGGAGATGCCATTATTGTCCCAGCCATCGTGGCTGATACCTTCGAGCTCAAAACCGGGTTGCTTAATCTTGTAACCCAAAGCCAATTTTATGGTTTTGAGCGGGATGATCCTCATGCACATATTCGATGGTTTAACAAGATTGCATCTACCATCAAATACAAGAATGTCCCACATGAAGCAATTAAGCTTCTTCTGTTCCCATTCTCTCTAGAGGGACAAGCCCGGAATTGGCTTGAGAAACAACCCCCTCGTTCCATTGAGACATGGGAGGATTTAGTCACCAAATTTGTTAACGAATTCTATCCTCCATCCCGAACTACAAGTCTTAAGAATGAGATAATGAAATTCTCTCAAAGATTTGATGAATCATTCGGGGAGGCATGGGATCGTTACAAAGAGTTGCTCCGCAAGTGTCCGCATCATGGTTTTACCGAGTTAATGCAAATGGATACTTTCTACAATGGTTTGAACCAAACTAACCAAGACTCTTTAAATGCATCCGCGGGAAATAATTTCCTGAGCAAGACCACAAAAGAAGCCTTGCAAATCATAGAAAACAAGTCCCAGGTCCGCCCTTTCCGAACAAAGACATATCAGTCTCAGTCTAATGCAGGACCTTCTACTTCATCTCCCGTGAGTACATCTAGCACCGATGCTAAGATTGACAAACTCACAGATATTGTTCAGGCTTTGGTTCTTGCTAACCAAAAGAAAGTCACTTTCACACAGACACCATCACATGGTGAAGTAAAGAAAGTCGAGGTCTGTGTTACTTGTGGTGGCCCTCATGCATACTACAACTGTACTGCCACCGATGGTAGTCCGTTTGAAGCCAATGCTATAGCCGGTACTTCACATCAGGGAGGTAATCAATACCGTCCTCAAAATGAACCAAACTACCGTGCTAATACTTATCAGGGACCACCCGGTTTTAACCATAATCCTAACATACAAAACCGGAATCAGAACCAACCTAGAATGAACCAAGGTTATCAAAACCAAGGTAATTTCTATCCCGGACCAAATCAAGGTTTCCCACATCAAGGAAACTTTAATCAAAACAATTTCAATCGAGGGAATCAATTTCATGGGAATATGAATCCTAATCAAGGAAATTTTCAAAATCAAAGCCCTAATCCGAACAATAGAGGCCAGAATTTTCCTAATCAAACTCAAGCCATTGTTCCAACTGGACCATCATCTGATGAGTTATTGAAGCAATTCATGAAATCCCAAGATGAAATGAACAGGTTGTTGGTTAGCCAGATTTCTGACATTAAGAAGTCTTTAAATGATCAACCCTCGGGCTCAGGAAAACTTCCGAGCAACACGATCGCTAACCCGAGGGGTGATGCAAAGGCGATCACAACCAGAAGTGGTGTTTCATACAATGGACCCGCTATTCCTAATACCTATTCTTCTTCTCTCCCGAAGGTAGTGGAAAGTGAACCTGAGGCAACAAAGGACAAGGAACTTCCTACTAATAACGGAGGTGCCAACGATGTCCATCCTCAAGTTGTCCCGAAACCCAAATCCAATTCAGGAGTTGTTTTTGAACCTCCTGTAGCTCCTGTTGAAAATCCCAAATCCAAATCTTCTATTCCTTACCCATCACGTTTGAATGAGCAAAAGCTCCGCGAAAAAGCCAGTTATCAAATGGACAAATTTTTTCAAATTTTCCAAGAACTACATTTTGACATAAGCTTTGCGGATGCTATCATGTTGATGCCCAAGTTTGCGTCAACTCTCAAACACATGTTAAGCAACAAGGAAAAACTGTTTGAGATGGCAAAAACTCCTCTGAACGAGAACTGCTCAGCAGTTTTGTTAAAGAAGCTTCCCGAGAAGCTTGGAGATCCTGGAAAATTTCTCTTACCTTGTGTATTTCCAGGAATGGTTGAATGCTTTGCCTTAGCCGATCTTGGTGCAAGCATCAATCTGATGCCTTATTCAGTATGGAAGAAACTTTCTCTTCCGGACCTTACTCCTACATGCATGACTCTCGAGCTTTCAGATCGTACAATATCCCGTCCACTTGGCATTGCCGAGGACGTATTTGTGAAAGTAGGAAAGTTCCATTTTCCAGCTGACTTTGTGGTTGTAGATTTCGATGCCGATCATCGGGTTCCTCTCATTGTTGGACGAGGATTCCTGAGAACGGGCCGTGCTCTCATTGATGTATTTGAGCAAGAAATCACACTACGTGTTGGTAATGAAGCTGTCACCTTTAACCTTGATCAAACTTCGAGGTACTCCGCAAACTATGATTCTGAGTCGGTTAACCGAATAGATATCATTGATGTTGCTTCTGAAGAGTACTCTCAAGAAGTTCTTGGTTATGATCATAATTCTTCGAGTGATAATCTCACTCATTCATCTCAACCCATCATTGCTAATTCTACTCCTTCTCTCACTCCGTTTGAGGAAAGTGACTTCATCTTGGAAGAGATAGAAGCATACTTGTCTAGTGATTCAGTTTCATGGGAAATTGATCACGCTCCAATTGACATCGAGGGAGATATTCTTCTCATTGAGAAGTTGCTTAATGATGATCCATCTCCACCCCCTCCTCAAGAACTTCATAACAAGGAAGTCAAGTCAGTTGAGAAAACTGAAGAATTTCCTGAAGTCGAACTTAAGGACTTACCACCTCATCTCGAGTATGCATTTCTTGAGGGTGATAATAAATTACCAGTCATTATTTCTCGAGATTTGAGTAAAGATGAAAAGACTGCTCTCATAAAGGTCTTGAAGTCACACAAGTAAGAAATTGCTTGGAAACTCTCCGACATTAAGGGTATCAACCCTGAATTTTGTACTCACAAAATCTTGATGGAGGATGACTTCAAACCAGCAGTTCAACATCAGAGAAGAGTAAATCCAAAAATCCATGATGTTATCAAACAGGAGGTTATTAAACTTCTTGATGCAGGATTAATTTACCCGATCTCTGATAGTCCTTGGGTTAGCCCAATTCACTGTGTTCCTAAAAAGGGTGGCATTACTGTTGTCACAAATGAAGATAACGAGTTAATTCCAACTTGGCTGGTTACGGGATGGCGTGTTTGCATTGACTATCGTAAGTTGAATGACGCCACCCGAAAAGACCATTTTCCTCTACCCTTCATGGACCAAATGCTTGAGAGATTAGCAGGGAACGAGTACTATTGTTTCCTTGATGGTTTCTCGGGTTATTTTCAGATCCCCATTGATCCACAGGATCAAGAAAAGACCACATTCACCTGCTCATACGGAACTTTTGCCTATAGACGTATGCCTTTTGGCCTATGTAACGCTCCTGGCACGTTCCAACGATGTATGATGGCCATATTCCACGACATGATCGGGGAAACAATTGAGGTGTTTATGGATGATTTCTCGGTCATTGGGGACCATTTCAAACATGTCTCTCCCATTTAGAAAAAATGCTTCAAAGGTGTGAAGACACCAATCTTTGTCTAAATTGGGAGAAGAGCCACTTTATGGTCAAAGAAGGCATAGTCCTTGGCCATAAGATTTCCAAAAACGGGATTGAGGTTGATAGAGCAAAAGTAGATGTTATTGCTAAATTGCCTCATCCTACTACCGTCAAAGGTATTAGGAGTTTTTTAGGTCATGCCGGTTTTTATCGCAGATTCATACAAGATTTTTCTAAAATCGCCCGGCCTATGACCCATCTTCTTGAAAAAGATGCTCCTTTTATCTTCTCACCCGAGTGCATCGAAGCTTTTGAAACATTAAAGAAAAAGCTTACTGAAGCACCCATTCTCGTTGCTCCCGACTGGGACTTGCCCTTTGAGCTCATGTGCGATGCAAGTGATTTTGCTATCGGTGCAGTCTTAGGGCAACGTAGAACCAAGCATTTTCAGCCTATCCACTACGCAAGTAAGACTATGACTGAAGCTCAAACCCATTACACCACCACAGAAAAAGAGCTACTAGCCGTGGTGTATGCGTTTGAGAAGTTTCGGCCATACCTAATCTTGACCAAATGCGTGGTGTATACGGATCACTCGGCTCTCAAATATCTCTTTGCAAAACAAGATGCAAAACCGAGATTGCTCCGTTGGGTTCTCCTTCTGCAAGAATTTGATATCATTATACGTGATAAAAAAGGAGCTGAGAACCTGGCTGCTGATCATCTGTCCCGATTAGAAAACCCTCACCAAGATGTTTTCGAGAAAAAGGAAATAAATGAAACATTTCCTCTCGAGACACTCAATGCGGTTTCTTTTCGTGGAAACTCTACTACCCCATGGTTTGCTGACTTCGCAAATTACCATGCGGGTAACTTCATAGTGAAAGGAATGTCGACCCAACAGAAGAACAAATTCTTCAAAGATGTTAAACATTACTTCTGGGACGACCCCTACTTATTCAAAATCTGTGCGGATCAAGTCATCCGACGGTGTGTTTATGGACAAGAAGCTATGGACATTCTCAAAGCTTGCCATGCTGGACCCACCGGGGGCCATCATAGTCCAAATTACACCGCCAAAAAGGTGTTTGATTCCGGGTTTTATTGGCCCACAATTTACAAGGATGCCCACGAATTTGTCAAAACATGTGACGCTTGTCAACGTCACGGAAATATCTCTCAAAGAAATGAAATGCCGCAAAACGCTATTCAAGTGTGTGAGATCTTTGACATCTGGGGCATTGACTTTATGGGGCCATTTCCATCATCTCGAGGAAACAAATACATACTTGTGGCTGTTGACTATTTGTCAAAATGGGTTGAAGCGAAAGCTTTACCTACCAATGATGCCCGAGTAGTTGTGAAATTCTTAAAATCTCTTTTTGCTAGGTTTGGAACTCCGCGAGCTATAATCAGTGATCGTGGTACGCATTTCTGCAATGACCAATTTGATCGTGTCATGCAAAAGTATGGTGTAACCCACCGTCTCTCTACTGCATACCACCCCCAAACAAGTGGGCAAGTGGAAGTTTCCAACCGTGGTATTAAAAGAATTCTTGAAAGGACAGTAGGCGAAAACCGTGCATCCTGGTCGGATAAACTGGATGACGCACTCTGGGCCTTCCGTACAGCTTATAAAACACCCATCGGGTGTACTCCATACAAGCTAGTGTACGAAAAGGCATGTCATCTGCCGATTGAACTTGAGCACAAAGCATACTGGGCCTTGAAACATGCAAACTTCGATATTCAGACAGCTGGTGATAACAGAAAAGTTCAAATGAATGAATTAAATGAACTCCGTGATCAAGCATATGAGAACTCTTTGATCTACAAACAAAAGACAAAGAAGATTCATGACTCCAAAATCAAGAACCGCGTTTTCAACGTCGGTGATCGAGTCCTTCTTTTCAATTCAAGATTGAAGATTTTCTCAGGAAAACTTAAATCCCGCTGGTCTGGACCATTCACCATCACTAAAGTATTTCCTTACGGAACCATTGAGTTATCTCAACCTGATGGTCCAAATTTTAAAGTGAATGGTCATCGATTGAAACACTATTTTGGAGAGGACATTCCACCCATGGTTGTCCCGGATCTACAAACTTTCCCCATGAACCAATGAATGCGGGGATCGAGTCAAGCTAGCGACTCGGTAATCAAAAACAATAGCACACCACATGGGTTTTCACCCGTGAGTATCACCCTAGTGTGGGGGAGTTGCCCCCCGCTGTTGTATATAAGTTTTCTATATAAAAAAAAAAAAAAAAAAAAAAAAAAAAAAAAAAAAAAATGTTTATATATCAAAAATAAAATAATGGCCGTAGTATTTCCCTTTTACGTTCTATGTTTCGGCATAACCGCCGGTACTTTGAATATTGAAGGCAATATTCATTTCTAGTGTGGGGGGGAATTCTCACGAATTTTATCATGTAATTATGCCACCCAATTCCCCCATTTTTGGCCAAAATTTTTTTTGGAGTAAGTGTTTTGCACTTACTCAGCAAATGGTAATCAGTCCGCCATGTCTAACCCACATAAGGATTGGCTAATCCAGGAGCAAACGGCTCTTGGTAAAGATATCTCAAATCCGTTTATGGCTTGCAATTTGCCCAAAATTGTATGGTGTTCAGCTCACCATATCTTTAATTAGTGAAAAGTTGGCTAGCCCGCAAGTTTATGGCTTGTGGTAAAGGCAGTTGGAAAGCCATAATTGGTAATCGACTCACCAAAGATAATATTGATAATTTATCTAAGAGTTGGCTAGTCCAGAAGCAAACGGTTTCTGGTAAAGACAAATCAAAACCGTTGAAAGCTGGTGATTTGCTCAAAATCATTTGGTTATCATTGTACCAAGGTTCTTACTTGAACTTAAACAATTGGCTACTCCAGAAGTAATGGCTTTTGGTAAAGAGATTCAAATCCATTAAGTTTTCTCAAAAGATTGCTAGGGACTAGCAATATCTTAGTGTGGGGGATTGATGAGTGTGTAAATACTCATCATTTTTGTACCTTTTAGTCTGCAAAAACATCTGAAAACACTCAGAAATGCATCAAAATGATAAAAATATCACAAATAAGTGTTTTATGTGTTTTAAATGCAAAAATTCCAAAATCAGGTGAAAAACGTATCAAGTTTGCATAATTGGCAGTTTTAGTCCCCAGAGTTTCAAAAGTTGTCAAAAATAGTCCCTGGTAAATCAAAATAAAGCAAAATATCATTTAAGGTCCATGGGATTCAAAAGTTGTCAAAACAAACCCTTCAAAGTTCAAAAATTACAAAATGACAACTTTAGTCCCTAAAGTTTGAAAAATGTCAAAAATAGTCCTTGGTGAATTTAAAAAGTAAAAATAATCAAATATTACCCTTGTACTATTCATACTTGGCAAATTTGGTCCTTGTATTAACATTGGAAGAAGTTCAGTTTTGGTCCTTCAAGTTTGCTAGAATTACATAAATGGTCCTTGTGTATTAAACAAACCAAATGGACCCTCTTTTGTATTATTAACCCAGCCAAAACCCAAAAGAACCCCTGTCAACAAACCTGTGACCCCCCATTGTGAACCCCTACTTATTAATATCACTCGGTCAAATAAAGTCAACGCGCCAAAACCGTTTTTCCTGTTCATCTTCCTCTCCAATCTCTGCAAACCAAAACCAGAGGTGGTTTCCACCTTTCCACCTCACCCTAACAGCTGTTTAACAACTCCCTAACACCTCCACATCCACCAAAAATCTTTAATTGCAAAAACCTACTCGTACCAGCTCAAAAGACTTTTTGGCGCCAAAAATTCCACATGGACGAACTTGATGAATTAGAAAGATCCAATGGTTCAACTGAGGTGGGAAAGTCTCAGAGATGTCGACAAAGCTCAATGAGATCATTATAAACAAGAGATGAAGCAATGAGAAGAGTAACTAGTGTAATTTTTAATTTCCTATGTCGTTTTAGTTAAATTTTAAATTCCAGTGTAATGTTAAGCTTTCAAGTACTGTTTCTAGCTATTTCAGTGTATTGTTAAACTTTTTCAATTATCAATTTCAAGTTTTAATCATATTTCCAGTTTATGCAAATTTAAAGTTCAAAAATCTCATGATAGTTCGAATGTTGTTTTTAGTTGTTATCTTGGACTCATAAGCCAACATAAGCTCCTAGATAGCTTGTTTAAGCTATTAGAAACCTTTAAAAGTCTGTTTAGTATCAAAAAGCAAAAATACCAAAAAAATACAAAAAAATCAGTTAAAAATGAAAAAGCAATGGAGATGGTGATCACAGCTGGAGCAGGGTTAATAATGGATTGCCCTTTAGTTTAGAGCTTCTTGGGAAGCTATAGGAAGTGTTTACAGTCCTTGATTCTCAGTCTTGTGCTTGGATTCAATTTGTAAGCAAGTTCTTTAAAGATTGCATTTTCTAGTATAAGTAGTTAAACCTTGTTAATTTTGTCTTAATACTGTCTTATTATAGTTAATATAAGTTAATTACTATATTTCTTGGTTTAAAAAGTTGTTTTAGTACTAAAAGCTTAATAACAGTCCTATAAAGGGGTGTTTGGATTCATTGTATTAAATGTGTTAAAAGCTATCTGAGTTATTGTTTGTGCTTGTTTCATGTCACAATAGTTCTAAATAACTCATTTCAACCATAAAAAAACAGTCCTTATTAGATAGAAAGTCAAAAGTCTCTTTAATCTCACTTAGTTTATTAACTGTTAGGTTTTAGCTTGTCAATCTCATCAAAGTAGCTTAGAACTTGGTAACTTAGCTTAATTCCATCTTATTTTAGGCTAATATAACATCATCAGTGAGTAGGATCAATTTAAAGTTCATATAAGTCAACCTATTAGTGTAATATAAAAAGTCAAATTTTCTTAATATCATTTTTTGAATAAAATAAATAATTTTCTATAGGACTTAACTTTAGCTTTCAAGATCTGAGCTTTTGGAATATTAAAATATAACTGCTCATCTTTATCCTAATATTTTTAATAATTTGTAGTTAGCTTTTTAAACAGCTTATTATCTAGCTTCTTTTAAGTACTCTTTCAAAAAGGTGTCCTGTGCACAGTCTTGTGAGCCTTTTTCACAAGCTTGCAGTTTGCTCATTAGATATCCTTAGCTTATAACTTTTGGTATTTTGTAGAGCCCATCTGGCTAGTTTGAGGTGTGATTGCTTATTTTCTATTTTTGAGCTTATTTATATTGCTTATCATGTTCATCTTATTTTCCAAAAATCACTCACTACACTGAGTTAACAGTGTAGTTGAGCCTTTTTCACAAGCTCATCAAGAGCTTGCTAGTGAACCTTAGCTTGTGAATTTTGTTTTTTTGGAAAGCTCTCCTAGCTGTCTCAAAGGTCTATTGTTTATTTTCCATTTTGCAGCTTATTTGATAAGCCTGCAAGTAGCTTTTTCTTTGTCCCATTTCTGTGTACACTAAGCTGCCCAGTGATTTACAAGCTTTTTCACAAGCTTGTCAGGAGCTTATTAGCCAACCATAGTGTGTGAGCTTGGACTTTTTGGAAAGCCCACCAGCTCATCTTGACAACTCAGTCTTTGTTTTGAGCTTTTTAGCTTATTACATAAGCTTAAATTGCTTGTTAACATGGCTGCAGGCTTGTTTGGTTAGTAGACTTAGGATAATTGCTTATTAGCTTATTGATAGCTTATCAGTATGATTCTCTGTGCTTTTTAGCTTCATTTAAGTAGCTTAAGCTTGTTTACATCTTATTCCACCTTTGTTTTCAGCTTTGAAGCTTGTTTGAGCTTAAATCATCAAAATAAGCTCATAAGCTTAACTGTTGAGATCTTTAGCTTCTAAACAGCTTATTTTTAAGTTGTAAAATTTTTGTCTTTATTAAAGTTGCTTATTTTAAGTAGTTAAATAGTTTTCAAAAAGAAAAATCACAAAAACATCATTTTAAAAATAGTGATAGCGTTTATTTAATAGAAATTAGCTTTTTAATTTTTCTTTTTAGCTTATTATTAAGCAAATTCTGTTTTTATAATTTTCTTAGCTTTTTGTCATCATAGGATATTTTTAGAAAAAGTTTCATAATTTTTTTAGCTTGTTTAGTATTTATTAAAATTTAAAATAGTTAAAAGTATTAAATAATTAATAATAAATAAATAAAAAACATAAAAATATCTTTTCAGCTTTAAAATTAGTTTTATAATATTTTAGATTTTTCTAAGTTAAAATTTTATTTTTCCAGGTTAATTTTGTTTTTTCTTGTATTTAAGTGTATTTTAAATAGTAATTAATTAATTATAAATAGATAAAAAGTGTAAAAAATATATTTTCAGTTTTAAAATAAGTTTTATAATATTTTATATTTTTCTAAATCATAATTTCATTTTTCTAGCTTTATTTCATATTTTCTTATATTTTAGGGTATTATTAAATAGTTTAAAATAGTTTTTAATTAATAATAATTAAATAAATAGTCATAAAAATAATTTTCTTTTTCCAATAATTTTATTATATTATTGGGGTTGTAAAAATATCATTTTCATATTTGTAGGTCTTTTATTTCTTAAAACTTACGTTTTATTTTATACGTTTACGTAATTTAATAAACGTACGTGTTTACGTTTGTTTAATCTGATTGTTGTGCTTTATAATTCTGTATCCAAATACCATTCCAATCAATCAGTAGTGTAATTTTCAATCAAAATCCTTACTGATCATTATCCTTAGTGATCATTCGACATCTGAACGTTTTTAAGCACCATTAATCCTCCGTGGGACTTAACGACCCGGGAATCCACTATATTCCAAGGGAAATTGCATTGGTTTTAGACTGTTTGAATTTTATTACGGTTGACCATTCACAAGTGGTTGACTTGTGTAATAAACTTGACAGTTTGAAGCGAATCAAATTTTGGCGCCGCTGCCGGGGAGGCTGTAAGCGTGTTTTAAACATTTTCAGACCCATACTTGCACATATACCACCTTTTGTAAACAGTTTTCTTTGTAAAAGTTATCAAAAAAGTTTATTAACACTTTTCCTAAAGTGTTAACAACACCAAAAAAATATAAAACAACAAAACGATCGTAACGTTTTCTATCTTGTATTTTCTTTAAGGTGATTCTTAAAGAGATACGATTTGGTTAAACGAGACGATACCAAAAATATTTTCCAAAAGTATTTAAACCCTTAGCACAAATCCATACCTACGTCTTTTCAGTGGTACTTAATAAATCCATAAAAATCAACCACCGCAAACTAAGGCAGTACACCTACCAACTGGGGGTGTGAACATTAATAAGTTCCCAATCTTAAAGATCAAAAACTTGCCTTTGTGTCCTTGTGATTTGGTGTACCTTTTTCAAAGAAGCCATTTCATTTGTGATTATTGGTTAAAGTTCACTTGTCGTTTTGCCTCGCATTTGTTTTTGAAAACTGATTTTTATACTTAGTGCATGCGCACTCGTTCTTCTAGTTCTACAAGTCCACTTTCTGAGCTTGCAAATATTCCTCGTAGACGTAGAGGACGTTCTGCTCCTTCAGCCGTGACTGAGGAACGTCTAGCACCACCACCCCCTGTCGTAATGGCAGAAGACAAACCGATGAATGAGCTTCTCCAAGCACCCATCGAGGGTTACGGAGATGCCATTATTGTCCCAGCCATCGTGGCTGATACCTTCGAGCTCAAAACCGGGTTGCTTAATCTTGTAACCCAAAGCCAATTTTATGGTTTTGAGCGGGATGATCCTCATGCACATATTCGATGGTTTAACAAGATTGCATCTACCATCAAATACAAGAATGTCCCACATGAAGCAATTAAGCTTCTTCTATTCCCATTCTCTCTAGAGGGACAAGCCCGGAATTGGCTTGAGAAACAACCCCCTCGTTCCATTGAGACATGGGAGGATTTAGTCACCAAATTTGTTAACGAATTCTGTCCTCCATCCCGAACTACAAGTCTTAAGAATGAGATAATGAAATTCTCTCAAAGATTTGATGAATCATTCGGGGAGGCATGGGATCGTTACAAAGAGTTGCTCCGCAAGTGTCCGCATCATGGTTTTACCGAGTTAATGCAAATGGATACTTTCTACAATGGTTTGAACCAAACTAACCAAGACTCTTTAAATGCCTCCGCGGGAAGTAATTTCCTGAGCAAGACCACAAAAGAAGCCTTGCAAATCATAGAAAACAAGTCCCAGGTCCGCCCTTTCCGAACAAAGACATATCAGTCTCAGTCTAATGCAGGACCTTCTACTTCATCTCCCGTGAGTACATCTAGCACCGATGCTAAGATTGACAAACTCACAGATATTGTTCAGGCTTTGGTTCTTGCTAACCAAAAGAAAGTCACTTTCACACAGACACCATCACATGGTGAAGTAAAGAAAGTCGAGGTCTGTGTTACTTGTGGTGGCCCTCATGCATACTACAACTGTACTGCCACCGATGGTAGTCCGTTTGAAGCCAATGCTATAGCCGGTACTTCACATCAGGGAGGTAATCAATACCGTCCTCAAAATGAACCAAACTACCGTGCTAATACTTATCAGGGACCACCCGGTTTTAACCATAATCCTAACATACAAAACCGGAATCAGAACCAACCTAGAATGAACCAAGGTTATCAAAACCAAGGTAATTTCTATCCCGGACCAAATCAAGGTTTCCCACATCAAGGAAACTTTAATCAAAACAATTTCAATCGAGGGAATCAATTTCATGGGAATATGAATCCTAATCAAGGAAATTTTCAAAATCAAAGCCCTAATCCGAACAATAGAGGCCAGAATTTTCCTAATCAAACTCAAGCCATTGTTCCAACTGGACCATCATCTGATGAGTTATTGAAGCAATTCACGAAATCCCAAGATGAAATGAACAGGTTGTTGGTTAGCCAGATT
Organism: Chrysanthemum seticuspe; assembly: GCA_019973895.1. Classification (NCBI taxonomy): domain Eukaryota; kingdom Viridiplantae; phylum Streptophyta; class Magnoliopsida; order Asterales; family Asteraceae; genus Chrysanthemum; species Chrysanthemum seticuspe. Next base: position 55,045,174 of record BPTQ01000006.1, on the reverse strand, counting down.
TCTGACATTAAGAAGTCTTTAAATGATCAACCCTCGGGCTCAGGAAAACTTCCGAGCAACACGATCGCTAACCCGAGGGGCGATGCAAAGGCGATCACAACCAGAAGTGGTGTTTCATACAATGGACCCGTTATTCCTAATACCTATTCTTCTTCTCTCCCGAAGGTAGTGGAAAGTGAACCTGAGGCAACAAAGGACAAGGAACTTCCTACTAATAACGGAGGTGCCAACGATGTCCATCCTCAAGTTGTCCCGAAACCCAAATCCAATTCAGGAGTTGTTTTTGAACCTCCTGTAGCTCCTGTTGAAAATCCCAAATCCAAATCTTCTATTCCTTACCCATCACGTTTGAATGAGCAAAAGCTCCGCGAAAAAGCCAGTCATCAAATGGACAAATTTTTTCAAATTTTCCAAGAACTACATTTTGACATAAGCTTTGCGGATGCTATCATGTTGATGCCCAAGTTTGCATCAACTCTCAAACACATGTTAAGCAACAAGGAAAAACTGTTTGAGATGGCAAAAACTCCTCTGAACGAGAACTGCTCAGCAGTTTTGTTAAAGAAGCTTCCCGAGAAGCTTGGAGATCCTGGAAAATTTCTCTTACCTTGTGTATTTCCAGGAATGGTTGAATGCTTTGCCTTAGCCGATCTTGGTGCAAGCATCAATCTGATGCCTTATTCAGTATGGAAGAAACTTTCTCTTCCGGACCTTACTCCTACATGCATGACTCTCGAGCTTTCAGATCGTACAATATCCCGTCCACTTGGCATTGCCGAGGACGTATTTGTGAAAGTAGGAAAGTTCCATTTTCCAGCTGACTTTGTGGTTGTAGATTTCGATGCCGATCATCGGGTTCCTCTCATTGTTGGACGAGGATTCCTGAGAACGGGCCGTGCTCTCATTGATGTATTTGAGCAAGAAATCACATTACGTGTTGGTAATGAAGTTGTCACCTTTAACCTTGATCAAACTTCGAGGTACTCCGCAAACTATGATTCTGAGTCGGTTAACCGAATAGATATCATTGATGTTGCTTCTGAAGAGTACTCTCAAGAAGTTCTTGGTTATGATCATAATTCTTCGAGTGATAATCTCACTCATTCATCTCAACCCATCATTGCTAATTCTACTCCTTCTCTCACTCCGTTTGAGGAAAGTGACTTCATCTTGGAAGAGATAGAAGCATACTTGTCTAGTGATTCAGTTTCATGGGAAATTGATCACGCTCCAATTGACATCGAGGGAGATATTCTTCTCATTGAGAAGTTGCTTAATGATGATCCATTTCCACCCCCTCCTCAAGAACTTCATAACAAGGAAGTCAAGTCAGTTGAGAAAACTGAAGAATTTCCTGAAGTCGAACTTAAGGACTTACCACCTCATCTCGAGTATGCAATTCTTGAGGGTGATAATAAATTACCAGTCCTTATTTCTCGAGATTTGAGTAAAGATGAAAAGACTGCTCTCATAAAGGTCTTGAAGTCACACAAGCAAGCAATTGCTTGGAAACTCTCCGACATTAAGGGTATCAACCCTGAATTTTGTACTCACAAAATCTTGATGGAGGATGACTTCAAACCAGCAGTTCAACATCAGAGAAGAGTAAATCCAAAAATCCATGATGTTATCAAACAGGAGGTTATTAAACTTCTTGATGCAGGATTAATTTACCCGATCTCTGATAGTCCTTGGGTTAGCCCAATTCACTGTGTTCCTAAAAAGGGTGGCATTACTGTTGTCACAAATGAAGATAACGAGTTAATTCCAACTCGGCTGGTTACGGGATGGCGTGTTTGCATTGACTATCGTAAGTTGAATGACGCCACCCGAAAAGACCATTTTCCTCTACCCTTCATGGACCAAATGCTTGAGAGATTAGCAGGGAACGAGTACTATTGTTTCCTTGATGGTTTCTCGGGTTATTTTCAGATCCCCATTGATCCACAGGATCAAGAAAAGACCACATTCACCTGCTCATACGGAACTTTTGCCTATAGACGTATGCCTTTTGGCCTATGTAACGCTCCTGGCACGTTCCAACGATGTATGATGGCCATATTCCACGACATGATCGGGGAAACAATGGAGGTGTTTATGGATGATTTCTCGGTCATTGGGGACCATTTCAAACATGTCTCTCCCATTTAGAAAAAATGCTTCAAAGGTGTGAAGACACCAATCTTTGTCTAAATTGGGAGAAGAGCCACTTTATGGTCAAAGAAGGCATAGTCCTTGGCCATAAGATTTCCAAAAACGGGATTGAGGTTGATAGAGCAAAAGTAGATGTTATTGCTAAATTGCCTCATCCTACTACCGTCAAAGGTATTAGGAGTTTTTTAGGTCATGCCGGTTTTTATCGCAGATTCATACAAGATTTTTCTAAAATCGCCCGGCCTATGACCCATCTTCTTGAAAAAGATGCTCCTTTTATCTTCTCACCCGAGTGCATCGAAGCTTTTGAAACATTAAAGAAAAAGCTTACTGAAGCACCCATTCTCGTTGCTCCCGACTGGGACTTGCCCTTTGAGCTCATGTGCGATGCAAGTGATTTTGCTATCGGTGCAGTCTTAGGGCAACGTAGAACCAAGCATTTTCAGCCTATCCACTACGCAAGTAAGACTATGACTGAAGCTCAAACCCATTACACCACCACAGAAAAAGAGCTACTAGCCGTGGTGTATGCGTTTGAGAAGTTTCGGCCATACCTAATCTTGACCAAATGCGTGGTGTATACGGATCACTCGGCTCTCAAATATCTCTTTGCAAAACAAGATGCAAAACCGAGATTGCTCCGTTGGGTTCTCCTTCTGCAAGAATTTGATATCATTATACGTGATAAAAAAGGAGCTGAGAACCTGGCTGCTGATCATCTGTCCCGATTAGAAAACCCTCACCAAGATGTTTTCGAGAAAAAGGAAATAAATGAAACATTTCCTCTCGAGACACTCAATGCGGTTTCTTTTCGTGGAAACTCTACTACCCCATGGTTTGCTGACTTCGCAAATTACCATGCGGGTAACTTCATAGTGAAAGGAATGTCGACCCAACAGAAGAACAAATTCTTCAAAGATGTTAAACATTACTTCTGGGACGACCCCTACTTATTCAAAATCTGTGCGGATCAAGTCATCCGACGGTGTGTTTATGGACAAGAAGCTATGGACATTCTCAAAGCTTGCCATGCTGGACCCACCGGGGGCCATCATAGTCCAAATTACACCGCCAAAAAGGTGTTTGATTCCGGGTTTTATTGGCCCACAATTTACAAGGATGCCCACGAATTTGTCAAAACATGCGACGCTTGTCAACGTCACGGAAATATCTCTCAAAGAAATGAAATGCCGCAAAATGCTATTCAAGTGTGTGAGATCTTTGACATCTGGGGCATTGACTTTATGGGGCCATTTCCATCATCTCGAGGAAACAAATACATACTTGTGGCTGTTGACTATTTGTCAAAATGGGTTGAAGCGAAAGCTTTACCTACCAATGATGCCCGAGTAGTTGTGAAATTCTTAAAATCTCTTTTTGCTAGGTTTGGAACTCCGCGAGCTATAATCAGTGATCGTGGTACGCATTTTTGCAATGACCAATTTGATCGTGTCATGCAAAAGTATGGTGTAACCCACCGTCTCTCTACTGCATACCACCCCCAAACAAGTGGGCAAGTGGAAGTTTCCAACCGTGGTATTAAAAGAATTCTTGAAAGGACAGTAGGCGAAAACCGTGCATCCTGGTCGGATAAACTGGATGACGCACTCTGGGCCTTCCGTACAGCTTATAAAACACCCATCGGGTGTACTCCATACAAGCTAGTGTACGAAAAGTCATGTCATCTGCCGATTGAACTTGAGCACAAAGCATACTGGGCCTTGAAACATGCAAACTTCGATATTCAGACAGCTGGTGATAACAGAAAAGTTCAAATGAATGAATTAAATGAACTCCGTGATCAAGCATATGAGAACTCTTTGATCTACAAACAAAAGACAAAGAAGATTCATGACTCCAAAATCAAGAACCGCGTTTTCAACGTCGGTGATCGAGTCCTTCTTTTCAATTCAAGATTGAAGATTTTCTCAGGAAAACTTAAATCCCGCTGGTCTGGACCATTCACCATCACTAAAGTATTTCCTTACGGAACCATTGAGTTATCTCAACCTGATGGTCCAAATTTTAAAGTGAATGGTCATCGATTGAAACACTATTTTGGAGAGGACATTCCACCCATGGTTGTCCCGGATCTACAAACTTTCCCCATGAACCAATGAATGCGGGGATCGAGTCAAGCTAGCGACTCGGTAATCAAAAACAATAGCACACCACATGGGTTTTCACCCGTGAGTATCACCCTAGTGTGGGGGAGTTGCCCCCCGCTGTTGTATATAAGTTTTCTATATAAAAAAAAAAAAAAAAATGTTTATATATCAAAAATAAAATAATGGCCGTAGTATTTCCCTTTTACGTTCTATGTTTCGGCATAACCGCCGGTACTTTGAATATTGAGGGCAATATTCATTTCTAGTGTGGGGGGGAATTCTCACGAATTTTATCATGTAATTATGCCACCCAATTCCCCCATTTTTGGCCAAAATTTTTTTTGGAGTAAGTGTTTTGCACTTACTCAGCAAATGGTAATCAGTCCGCCATGTCTAACCCACATAAGGATTGGCTAATCCAGGAGCAAACGGCTCTTGGTAAAGATATCTCAAATCCGTTTATGGCTTGCAATTTGCCCAAAATTGTATGGTGTTCAGCTCACCATATCTTTAATTAGTGAAAAGTTGGCTAGCCCGCAAGTTTATGGCTTGTGGTAAAGGCAGTTGGAAAGCCATAATTGGTAATCGACTCACCAAAGATAATATTGATAATTTATCTAAGAGTTGGCTAGTCCAGAAGCAAACGGTTTCTGGTAAAGACAAATCAAAACCGTTGAAAGCTGGTGATTTGCTCAAAATCATTTGGTTATCATTGTACCAAGGTTCTTACTTGAACTTAAACAATTGGCTACTCCAGAAGTAATGGCTTTTGGTAAAGAGATTCAAATCCATTAAGTTTTCTCAAAAGATTGCTAGGGACTAGCAATATCTTAGTGTGGGGGATTGATGAGTGTGTAAATACTCATCATTTTTGTACCTTTTAGTCTGCAAAAACATCTGAAAACACTCAGAAATGCATCAAAATGATAAAAATATCACAAATAAGTGTTTTATGTGTTTTAAATGCAAAAATTCCAAAATCAGGTGAAAAACGTATCAAGTTTGCATAATTGGCAGTTTTAGTCCCCAGAGTTTCAAAAGTTGTCAAAAATAGTCCCTGGTAAATCAAAATAAAGCAAAATATCATTTAAGGTCCATGGGATTCAAAAGTTGTCAAAACAAACCCTTCAAAGTTCAAAAATTACAAAATGACAACTTTAGTCCCTAAAGTTTGAAAAATGTCAAAAATAGTCCTTGGTGAATTTAAAAAGTAAAAATAATCAAATATTACCCTTGTACTATTCATACTTGGAAAATTTGGTCCTTGTGTTAACATTGGAAAAAGTTCAGTTTTGGTCCTTCAAGTTTGCTAGAATTACATAAATGGTCCTTGTGTATTAAACAAACCAAATGGACCCTCTTTTGTATTATTAACCCAGCCAAAACCCAAAAGAACCCCTGTCAACAAACATGTGACCCCCCATTGTGAACCCCCACTTATTAATATCACTCGGTCAAATAAAGTCAACGCGCCAAAACCGTTTTTCCTGTTCATCTTCCTCTCCAATCTCTGCAAACCAAAACCAGAGGTGGTTTCCACCTTTCCACCTCACCCTAACAGCTGTTTAACAACTCCCTAACACCTCCACATCCACCAAAAATCTTTAATTGCAAAAACCTACTCGTACCAGCTCAAAAGACTTTTTGGCCCCAAAAATTCCACATGGACGAACTTGATGAATTAGAAAGATCCAATGGTTCAAGTGAGGTGGGAAAGTCTCAGGGATGTCGACAAAGCTCAATGAGATCATTATAAACAAGAGATGAAGCAATGAGAAGAGTAACTAGTGTAATTTTTAATTTCCTATGTCGTTTTAGTTAAATTTTAAATTCCAGTGTAATGTTAAGCTTTCAAGTACTGTTTCTAGCTATTTCAGTGTATTGTTAAACTTTTTCAATTATCAATTTCAAGTTTTATTCATATTTCCAGTTTATGCAAATTTAAAGTTCAAAAATCTCATGATAGTTCGAATGTTGTTTTTAGTTGTTATCTTGGACTCATAAGCCAACATAAGCTCCTAGATAGCTTGTTTAAGCTATTAGAAACCTTTAAAAGTCTGTTTAGTATCAAAAAGCAAAAATACCAAAAAAATACAAAAAAATCAGTTAAAAATGAAAAAGCAATGGAGATGGTGATCACAGCTGGAGCAGGGTTAATAATGGATTGCCCTTTAGTTTAGAGCTTCTTGGGAAGCTATAGGAAGTGTTTACAGTCCTTGATTCTCAGTCTTGTGCTTGGATTCAATTTGTAAGCAAGTTCTTTAAAGATTGCATTTTCTAGTATAAGTAGTTAAACCTTGTTAATTTTGTCTTAATACTGTCTCATTATAGTTAATATAAGTTAATTACTATATTTCTTGGTTTAAAAATTTGTTTTAGTACTAAAAGCTTAATAACAGTCCTATAAAGGGGTGTTTGGATTCATTGTATTAAATGTGTTAAAAGCTATCTGAGTTATTGTTTGTGCTTGTTTCATGTCACAATAGTTCTAAATAACTCATTTCAACCATAAAAAAACAGTCCTTATTAGACAGAAAGTCAAAAGTCTCTTTAATCTCACTTAGTTTATTAACTGTTAGGTTTTAGCTTGTCAATCTCATCAAAGTAGCTTAGAACTTGGTAACTTAGCTTAATTCCATCTTATTTTAGGCTAATATAACATCATCAGTGAGTAGGATCAATTTAAAGTTCATATAAGTCAACCTATTAGTGTAATATAAAAAGTCAAATTTTCTTAATATCAGTTTTTGAATAAAATAAATAATTTTCTATAGGACTTAACTTTAGCTTTCAAGATCTGAGCTTTTGGAATATTAAAATATAACTGCTCATCTTTATCCTAATATTTTTAATAATTTGTAGTTAGCTTTTTAAACAGCTTATTATCTAGCTTCTTTTAAGTACTCTTTCAAAAAGGTGTCCTGTGCACAGTCTTGTGAGCCTTTTTCACAAGCTTGCAGTTTGCTCATTAGATATCCTTAGCTTATAACTTTTGGTATTTTGTAGAGCCCATCTGGCTAGTTTGAGGTGTGATTGCTTATTTTCTATTTTTGAGCTTATTTAGACTGCTTATCATGTTCATCTTATTTTCCAAAAATCACTCACTACACTGAGTTAACAGTGTAGTTGAGCCTTTTTCACAAGCTCATCAAGAGCTTGCTAGTGAACCTTAGCTTGTGAATTTTGTTTTTTTGGAAAGCTCTCCTAGCTGTCTCAAAGGTCTATTGTTTATTTTCCATTTTGCAGCTTATTTGATAAGCATGCAAGTAGCTTTTTCTTTGTCCCATTTCTGTGTACACTAAGCTACCCAGTGATTTACAAGCTTTTTCACAAGCTTGTCAGGAGCTTATTAGCCAACCATAGTGTGTGAGCTTGGACTTTTTGGAAAGCCCACCAGCTCATCTTGACAACTCAGTCTTTGTTTTGAGCTTTTTAGCTTATTACATAAGCTTAAATTGCTTGTTAACATGGTTGCAGGCCTGTTTGGTTAGTAGACTTAGGATAATTGCTTATTAGCTTATTGATAGCTTATCAGTATGATTCTCTGTGCTTTTTAGCTTCATTTAAGTAGCTTAAGCTTGTTTACATCTTATTCCACCTTTGTTTTCAGCTTTGAAGCTTGTTTGAGCTTAAATCATCAAAATAAGCTCATAAGCTTAACTGTTGAGATCTTTAGCTTCTAAACAGCTTATTTTTAAGTTGTAAAAATTTTGTCTTTATTAAAGTTGCTTATTTTAAGTAGTTAAATAGTTTTCAAAAAGAAAAATCACAAAAACATCATTTTAAAAATAGTGATAGCGTTTATTTAATAGAAATTAGCTTTTTAATTTTTCTTTTTAGCTTATTATTAAGCAAATTCTGTTTTTATAATTTTCTTAGCTTTCTGTCATCATAGGATATTTTTAGAAAAAGTTTCATAATTTTCTTAGCTTGTTTAGTATTTATTAAAATTTAAAATAGTTAAAAGTATTAAATAATTAATAATAAATAAATAAAAAGCATAAAAAATATCTTTTCAGTTTTAAAATTAGTTTTATAATATTTTAGATTTTTCTAAGTTAAAATTTTATTTTTCCAGGTTAATTTTGTATTTTCTTGTATTTAAGTGTATTTTAAATAGTAATTAATTAATAATAAATAGATAAAACGTGTAAAAAATATATTTTCAGTTTTAAAATAAGTTTTATAATATTTTAGATTTTTCTAAATCATAATTTCATTTTTCTAGCTTTATTTCATATTTTCTTATATTTTAGGGTATTATTAAATAGTTTAAAATAGTTTTTAATTAAAAATAAATAAATAAATAGTCATAAAAATAATTTTCTTTTTCCAATAATTTTCTTTTATTATTAGGGTTGTAAAAATATCAATTTCATATTTGTAGGTCTTTTATTTCTTAAAACTTACGTTTTATTTTATACGTTTACGTAATTTAATAAACGTACGTGTTTACGTTTGTTTAATCTGATTGTTGTGCTTTATAATTCTGTATCCAAATATCATTCCAATCAATCAGTAGTGTAATTTTCAATCAAAATCCTTACTGATCATTATCCTTAGTGATCATTCGACATCTGAACGTTTTTAAGCACCATTAATCCTCTGTGGGACTTAACGACCCGGGAATCCACTATATTCCAAGGGAAATTGCATTGGTTTTAGACTGTTTGAATTTTATTACGGTTGACCATTCACAAGTGGTTGACTTGTGTAATAAACTTGACAGTTTGAAGCGAATCACACACACTTACACATTTTATTTCTAGAAACTGAAATAAGTTGATAGAGTTATCCAGAAATATGTAGAGGTCAACTTTGCCCAAATGACATAAATGGTCCCTCAAGTCCCATTGCTTCCATTTTGGCCACATTAAACTTTATAACACTTTATAACTTAACAACTTAGGCCCCTCTATTTTGCATAACTATTAGACAACATTTGTTGACTATTAGTTTGACTATCTGGTTGACTATAATATAACATTCGTTGACCAACCAATCACGTTAAACCTTGGTCAATTTCATCTAAGGTGGGGCCTATTTGTATCCGGGATACGGGTCTAACACCATTATTAACAACAGAGGCACTTCTTATATCATTGGTTTTATTAAAGTTATTAGCAAGTTTCAGATTAGGGTTCTTTTTAAAACCAGGAGGATAACCAATAACTTCAAAACACCTATCAACAGTATGACCTTTCAAACCACAGTGAGTACAAAGCAAACTATCATAATTTCCCCTGTTATTAGACCCATAATTGTTACCATTACTGTTCCTTCTTCAACTAGTATTTTTATTTTCATAAGCCTTAGAAACAAAAGCAGAAACCTGAGCCTTCTCAGATTTAACAGTTGTGGTTGGAACCCCTCTATGGGATTCTTCCCTAGATACAATGACAAAAGCATCTTTGACTTCAGGAAGGATTTCCCTGGTCAAAAGAGTACTTCTTATGGGTTGATAAATGTCATCAAGACCCATAAGGAACTGCATCAATTTTAACAACTTCCCATTATCAACAAGTTCTTGCCTAGCCTCACAAGTACAATCAGGAAACTTACTAAGAATATCAAACTCTCTCCACAAAGAATTCAACTTATGATAGTATTCAGACACAGGTAAGCCACCTTGTTTAAAATTATTAATCTTTTGAAGTAAATTGAAAACCACATAACCATCAATCCTATCATATGTATCTTTTAGATCTTTCCATACAACAGAAGCATTATCAGAAAACACATGTCCAAGATACACATCTTGAGTTAAAGAACTCAAGATCCAATTAAGAACCACTGCATTACATCTATCCTACTGTGCTTCCAGCAAGTGACTTGCAGCATAATCAGTTTTAAGACAAGTACCATCAAGAAAACCAATTTTATTTTTAATTTGCATAGTAAGTTTCATAGCACTAGCCCAAATTCTATAATTCTCAACACCAGCCAATTTAACACTCACAACAGATGCACAATTAGAATCATTAGGATACAAATGCAGAGGATTACTCTGATCAAGACTACTAATCATAATAGCCATAATGACAGATAAAGAGATAAAACCACAGAATAAACAGATAAAACCAAAAACTAAAGAAACAGATAAACAACAACTACCAAACAATCAACCAAACAATAACCAAAATACTACAAGAACTACTAAACATAAAAGGAAACAAGAAACACACACCCAGGACTAACTTAGCCCAATCCAGTAAGCTGTGATTGACCAGAGCAGGTATTCACACCTCTCAAGGAGGCAGATCAAGATGTTAGTCAATCCATTTATGCCCACTAAACTCAGAACTAGTCAATCCTAAAGGAAGAAAGAATAATCCTTACAGTGTGTTATAGAAGAAACCAGCAGCGGAAAAGAATCAATCAATAGCCCAAGAACCACAAGATTCCCAGAATACATGAAACCCCCAATTCTAAAAAATTAGGGTTTCTTCCAATTGTACCAAGACCAACAATTCAACCTCCCAAAACACTAAAACCACCTTCAATTGAATCAAGAACCTCAGTAATCAAAACCTTCCAAAAATTAGGGTTTCAAGAAAAAAACCCAAAAAAACCAATCGAGATCACAACCCTTCAATCAACCAAGAATCACCAAGAGATCAAGCCGATTACTAACCTAGAGCTCTGATACCATGTTAAAATGGCACAGAACAATATCAATAATCACCCAACCAACCACCCCTTGGTGATAATCTTTTATTATAACAATATACACAGTAGATTAGTCCCCAACACAGGTGCTAACTAAACAGATACAAAGGAAAAGTTGTTATCCCTCTAAAAGGTGCAACAACAGAATATAAGTACTCACACACTACAAACCAAACCAAAGATCAAGATGATCTACAAACCAGCTGTCACAATTCTCAATTTCCGGTCATTTCTCAAACTCAATATTCATCATTTCATATCGGTTCGTGCATGGTTTTGCATTTTACATTAAACGTTTATTTTTTTTATTAAATAAACGCTATCGCGTAAAGATTATTTTAAATGTTGATCTGACACTTCCAAAAATTATCCTAATATATTTTTATACTCATTTTAAGACTATAAAAATTATATTATTAGTTTACCCGATGTTTTCAATTTATTTTGTATATAAATTGTTATGTATAAAGATTTACGACGGTTTTAGTAAATTCAACACGATAAATATTTATTCGCTCAATTCTTGCGAGAAATGTATTTTTATAATTTTTATGACTTCAATACATTTTATGTTGTCCCGTTAAAATATATTTTTAGCTAACGCTACACTAAATAATTTATTTTACTTATCAATTACACACTACATTTAACAAATTACACATTATACTTACACTTAAATACTTTAACTCATTGAAAATACACCTCACCCCCCCCCCTATGACTCATGGCCGGCCACCCTTATCTCATATGTAGTCAATTTGATTTTTGCATCTATTATGTACACATATACAAGTATATTAGATATTATCTAAGCATAAACACATAGACAAACACATTCAAAGGTGAAAATAAAATATCACTCTCTCCATTTCATCACCATAACCGGCCATGATCAAGAACACAAGGGAATCCATAATTTTTCAAGGTTCAAGTGATTATCAAGCTCATGTAGTGATCTAGTATAGGTTTTGAAATAAAAACCTCATGATTCATTTAAGTATACTTTGATCAAAACACTTCAATCATTCAAGTAAGCATTTCATGATCATCATAATTCTTTCATATTCATCTTTATGTTATTTCATCATTTTTGCTAGAAATCATGCATGTTACATATGAGTTTGTACCACTTTTAATGTTTTTATTACTTATATTGAAATATAATCATCCTATAAATTATCCCTTGTAACATATCACTTTTGGTGATGTCTAGGAACCCATGACACCCTAAGAAGGTGTATGGTAGGATTAGAATAGCTTCGGAGTTGTTTTGAATTGGTTAGAATAGGTTTTGCGCGGGAAAAACTCATTTCGACAACTATTATTAAGGGTCTGTCCATATTTTGAAAATCTGGAAATCTCGACAGTAGATAAAAAAATTTGGCCAAGATATTTAGAAAATACACTTTAAAACGAAAACGTGGCCGCTTGAACGGATTAAAACGGAGCTATAACGAAGAAGTTATGAATTTTTCAAGTTGACGACGAAAACTAATTGTTTCAGAAAATTCAGCATGCTGTCTCGACTTTTTACGAGTCAAAAAGGAGTCTTAAGCGTTATAAATTATGTCGACTTATCAAAAATATATTAGTATACTTTGATACGAAGCTAAGGACATATAAAACGTAGAAAACGGACTTGTAACGATTAAATTATACACGTTTACACAAAGTTGCCATAACTTTATTATATAAGAAAAACTATTATATTTCTATTAGACAACCTTACGGCAACAAAGTGACCATGTTGAGGGTCGTTTTTAACATTGGTGTAGTACTTTTTATAACGTGATGTCTTCTAGTAAAAGTAAGTTCGCCTAGCATATTTTCCAAAATGTCCAACCGTTCGTCGAGCGGGGTTGTAATGAATAAATTACGGTTACTTAAACTTTGCCGAAAACCACCTTTAAACAATATTTTGGACACAAGTACCATACTTTACCTATGTTTTTCTCCATGATCGAGACCTCTACGATAAAAACTTAAATGCTAAAACTTTGAGATGATGATACAAGCTTCTCAAAACCGTTGAGTTTGTTTCCTAACACTCGATGTGCACCATTTTACGACTAGCTTTTCAAGGCCGTTTAGTCACTTTCATGAAATTGTCAAATGACATTATTTTACGACGAAAAGTTATAGATTCATAATAAATCACTAAATGATTATCGTAGGATATCATTTCGACGTAAGTACTTGTAAAGTATTTGGTAACTTGAGAATATGTCATAAACATATATTTCGACGATAAACTTTATTTTCCAAAATGTACAAGTGGTATGGATATCATATGAGTTTGCATGCACGACATTGTTTCATGACTTATATTAGAGCATATCATTCATATTAGGTTGCAGATAGAGATCGCACCTCATTTCAGTGTATCTGCTTTTGTCACCATAATCATTGCATCAGGTGAGTTCGTAGCCCCACTTTTACTCGTTTAATTCTTTTATAAACTCTTTGGGGGAGATACATGCTCAACTACTTGCTTTTACTTTACACTTATATGAACATAAATATCCTTTGTTTCACTCTATGTGTGCGTAAGTAGATTATGCCTGAACTAAATTGATCACTATGTTATGAACGCTATTAGTTGAAACACTTTCCTTGATTTTGAACCCTTCGACATGTATATTTGAGCTCTTCTAAATTGATTCGGACCCTTTAACATATAAGTGAACACTTTGGACTTGATATGAACCTTTGACATATAGTTAAACTCTTTTAACTTGTACAAGAACCCTTTTGATATATTTTAAACTTGTTTGACGTGATTTTGAACGCTTCGACTATCTGGAACCTTTTGATATTATTTGAGCTCTTTGACTGTTCTGAACTGTTGAACTCGACTTAAATCTTTGAACTTAATTACGAACTTTTGAACGGAACCCTTGAACTTAAATACGAACTTATGACTTGTTTGAAATTATTGAACCGGACGTGTTATGACCTTGATCTAAGTCTCCCTTGTTCGGAGCATCACTATAAAGCCTCCCCGGTCCGGAGCAGAATGTCTCCCTATGGAAACGGAGCATTTTCAATCTAAGTCTCCCTTGTTCGGAGCATCACTATAAAGCCTCCCCGGTCCGGAGCAGAATGTCTCCCTATGGGAACGGAGCATTTTCAATCTAAGTCTCCCATGTTCGGAGCATCCCTGAATTATTATATACGTGGTGCTATACTATGAACTATTATGACATCGTACAATTGACCACTAGACATACTATATTTTGTGCAATGGGTTGTGAACACACAGGTTGCAAGTTTTGTATGGGCGGAACTTGGAACTGAGTGGATTTACAATGCCTTTGCTTTGTGAACTCATTTGGCAACGTGTGCATGAACATAAACTAGACATATTTTGGCAGTGGGTTGTGAACACACAGGTTGCAAGTTTTGTATGGGCGGAACTTGGAACTGAGTGGATTTACAATGCCTTTGCTTTGTGGACTATTCTAAATGACCAAAAACTTTGCCTTTGTTGCATGAACGCTCTTTAAAAGCTTTACTTGTTAACCAAACTCTATGAACTCACTCAACCATTGTGTTGACACTTTTAGCATGTTTTATCTCAGGTATCTAAGGCATTCACTTCATGGCATGCATGTGGACTTATCATAGAGTCGCGGTGTCGACGCGTCTCACCTACATTTTTTTGCACTTAACTATCGTTTGGTTGTAACAAACTTATTTTGGTATCTTGGAAATCTATTGGGACCTATGTTTTGTAAACTCTAATTATTTTACTGAATCAAACGATATTTTCAAAACGACACTTTAGGTCGTTCGATATAACTGTAACTTTGATGCTATGATCGTCATCCCCCAGGAATTCCATTCCGCTGCAAAACAGGTAATTTGGGGGTGTGACAGATTGGTATCAGAGCATCGGTTATAGAGAACTAGGTTGCATCATTGATCCTAGACTATAACTGCATCATCATAGCATTTCATCATATCATTATAAGTGCATACTCCTTATACATGCGAACTTATGACTCAACACCAAACATCATATGAGACGATTAGTCCAAGCATTGCATAGTTACTCCTAAATTATACATAGTCTGATCACCTATGTCTAATTCAGGAAGAATCATGCAATGAAGGGAGTAGTAGTCTCATATGTGTAAGCGATTCCGTAATCGAGCCAAATTTTCAAAAGATTTTTTCAAACCACTTGTTTCCAGTTTGATCCGAGCGACAGTTCTTGTTTGATGAGTTGCAAAGATCAAGCTAGAAACAAGTTGTTGCTCAAACCGATTTAGCCTAATCTCATGACAGTTCTTGTTTGATGAGTTGTGAGATTAAGTAAAAATCGGTTATCTAAAAATCTTTTGAGGGTTTCGCTCGAGAATGGGAAAGCCTGCCTCATCAAGCCTAATAATAAGAGAGCATGTATTTAGGACGGGAAATGGTCACAATAGCACGAGAACGTACCTAGTTGGACGAGGAACCCATATGCATGAGCATTGACATAATCATTTAGACCATACACGAGCATGAACTTTTAGAACCCTTGTCGCGGTTTGGGCTATAGTTATCAATAATCGAATCACGAGGACGTGATTCCTCTGACAAGGGAAGAATGTCACAATTCTCATCTCAAACTCAATATTCATCATTTCATATCGGTTCGTGCATGGTTTTGCATTTTACATTAAACGTTTATTTTTTTTATTAAATAAACGCTATCGCGTAAAGATTATTTTGAATATTGATCTGACACTTCCAAAAATTATCCTAATATATTTTTATACTCATTTTAAGACTATAAAAATTATATTATTAGTTTACCCGATGTTTTCAATTTATTTTGTATATAAATTGTTATGTATAAACTATAAAGATTTACGACGGTTTTAGTAAATTCTACACGATAAATATTTATTCGCTCAATTCTTGCGAGAAATGTATTTTTATAATTTTTATGACTTCAATACATTTTATTTTGTCCCGTTAAAATATATTTTTAGCTAACGCTACACTAAATAATTTATTTTACTTATCAATTACACACTACATTTAACAAATTACACATTATACTTACACTTAAATACTTTAACTCATTGAAAATACACCTCACCCCCCCCCCCTATGATTCATGGCCAGCCACCCTTATCTCATATGTAGTCAATTTGATTTTTGCATCTATTATGTACACATATACAAGTATATTAGATATTATCTAAGCATAAACACATAGACAAACACATTCAAAGGTGAAAATAAAATATCACTCTCTCCATTTCATCACCATAACCGGCCATGATCAAGAACACAAGGGAATCCATAATTTTTCAAGGTTCAAGTGATTATCAAGCTCATGTAGTGATCTAGTATAGGTTTTGAAATAAAAACCTCATGATTCATTTAAGTATACTTTGATCAAAACACTTCAATCATTCAAGTAAGCATTTCATGATCATCATAATTCTTTCATATTCATCTTTATGTTATTTCATCATTTTTGCAAGAAATCATGCATGTTACATATGAGTTTGTACCACTTTTAATGTTTTTATTACTTATATTGAAATATAATCATCCTATAAATTATCCCTTGTAACATATCACTTTTGGTGATGTCTAGGAACCCATGACACCCTAATAAGGTGTATGGTAGGATTAGAATAGCTTCGGAGTTGTTTTGAATTGGTTAGAATAGGTTTTACGCGGGAAAAACTCATTTCGACAACTATTATTAAGGGTCTGTCCATATTTTGAAAATCTGGAAACCTCGACAGTAGATAAAAATTTTTGGCCAAGATATTTAGAAAATACACTTTAAAACGAAAACGTGGCCGCTTGAACGGATTAAAACGGAGCTATAACGAAGAAGTTATGAATTTTTCAAGTTGACGACGAAAACTAATTGTTTCAGAAAATTCAGCATGCTGTCTCGACTTTTTACGAGTCAAAAAGGAGTCTTAAGCGTTACATATTGTGTCGACTTATCAAAAATATATTAGTATACTTTGATACGAAGCTAAGGACATATAAAACGTAGAAAACGGACTTGTAACGATTAAATTATACACGTTTACACAAAGTTGCCATAACTTTATTATATAAGAAAAACTATTATATTTCTATTAGACAACCTTACGGCAACAAAGTGACCATGTTGAGGGTCGTTTTTAACATTGGTGTAGTACTTTTATAACGTGATGTCTTCTAGTAAAAGTAAGTTCGCCTAGCATATTTTCCAAAATGTCCAACCGTTCGTCGAGCGGGGTTGTAATGAATAAATTACGGTTACTTAAACTTTGCCGAAAACCACCTTTAAACAATATTTTGGACACAAGTACCATACTTTACCTATGTTTTTTTCCATGATCGAGACCTCTACGATAAAAACTTAAATGCTAAAACTTTGAGATGATGATACAAGCTTCCCAAAACCGTTGAGTTTGTTTCCTAACACTCGATGTGCACCATTTTACGACTAGCTTTTCAAGGCCATTTAGTCACTTTCATGAAATTGTCAAATGACATTATTTTACGACGAAAAGTTATAGATTCATAATAAATCACTAAATGATTATCGTAGGATATCATTTCGACGTAAGTACTTGTAAAGTATTTGGTAACTTGACAATATGTCATAAACATATATTTCGACGATAAACTTTATTTTCCAAAATGTACAAGTGGTATGGATATCATATGAGTTTGCATGCACGACATTGTTTCATGACTTATATTAGAGCATATCATTCATATTAGGTTGCGGATAGAGATCGCACCTCATTTCAGTGTATCTGCTTTTGTCACCATAATCATTGCATCAGGTGAGTTCGTAGCCCCACTTTTACTCGTTTAATTCTTTTATAAACTCTTTGGGGGAGATACATGCTCAACTACTTGCTTTTACTTTACACTTATATGAACATAAATATCCTTTGTTTCACTCTATGTGTGCGTAAGTAGATTATGCCTGAACTAAATTGATCACTATGTTATGAACGCTATTAGTTGAAACACTTTCCTTGATTTTGAACCCTTCGACATGTATATTTGAGCTCTTCTAAATTGATTCGGACCCTTTAACATATAAGTGAACACTTTGGACTTGATATGAACCTTTGAAATATAGTTAAACTCTTTTAACTTGTACAAGAACCCTTTTGATATATTTTAAACTTGTTTGACGTGATTTTGAACGCTTCGACTATCTGGAACCTTTTGATATTATTTGAGCTCTTTGACTGTTCTGAACTGTTGAACTCGACTTAAATCTTTGAACTTAATTACGAACTTTTGAACGGAACCCTTGAACTTAAATACGAACTTATGACTTGTTTGAAATTATTGAACCGGACGTGTTATGACCTTGATCTAAGTCTCCCTTGTTCGGAGCATCACTATAAAGCCTCCCCGGTCCGGAGCAGAATGTCTCCCTATGGGAACGAAGCATTTTCAATCTAAGTCTCCCTTGTTCGGAGCATCACTATAAAGCCTCCCCGGTCCGGAGCAGAATGTCTCCCTATGGAACGGAGCATTTTCAATCTAAGTCTCCCATGTTCGGAGCATCCCTGAATTATTATATACGTGGTGCTATACTATGAACTATTATGACATCGTACAATTGACCACTAGACATACTATATTTTGTGCAATGGGTTGTGAACACACAGGTTGCAAGTTTTGTATGGGCGGAACTTGGAACTGAGTGGATTTACAATGCCTTTGCTTTGTGAACTCATTTGGCAACGTGTGCATGAACATAAACTAGACATATTTTGGCAGTGGGTTGTGAACACACAGGTTGCAAGTTTTGTATGGGCGGAACTTGGAACTGAGTGGATTTACAATGCCTTTGCTTTGTGGACTATTCTAAATGACCAAAAACTTTGCCTTTGTTGCATGAACGCTCTTTAAAAGCTTTACTTGTTAACCAAACTCTATGAACTCACTCAACCATTGTGTTGACACTTTTAGCATGTTTTATCTCAGGTATCTAAGGCATTCACTTCATGGCATGCATGTGGACTTATCATAGAGTCGCGGTGTCGACGCGTCTCACCTACATTTTTTTGCACTTAACTATCGTTTGGTTGTAACAAACTTATTTTGGTATCTTGGAAATCTATTGGGACCTATGTTTTGTAAACTCTGATTATTTTACTGAATCAAATGATATTTTCAAAACAACACTTTAGGTCGTTCGATATAACTGTAACTTTGATGCTATGATCGTCATCCCCCAGGAATTACATTCCGCTGCAAAACAGGTAATTTGGGGGTGTGACACCAGCTTACAAAAGTAAACTACCCAAAAAACCCAATAAACCCAGATGAATATCAGAAACTTGTATGTGAAACTTGAGAGAGAATATCGAGAGAAGTTGTGAAACCCTAGGTGAGATGAGACATTATATAGCCTGGAATATTTCATTCTCAACCCTGCACATACAAACTTAACAAACAACACCCAAAGTATTAAGAGTTAGAAATCCAAGTATAAAAAGTTACACAATATACCCCTGAAGGTTCAGCTGTTTAACAAAAAGACTTTCAATACTTTCAACATAATTAATCATAACTTGTACTGTATATGGTTAGGCTGGTCACAATGAGAGACCGGTCACCTTTCGCCAAAGCCATCATGCATCACCTTCTTTGTTTGGATCCTCTGTCACGCGTCACCAAGCGAAAAAAAAAAGTTGAAAGATTAGCCTCTCATTACACGGCATTTTTGAAAAATGTGTAGCACCCCACTATCAAACAGTCACATATAATATACTATTTTATTTACCTATAAGTACCCATATACCCTATCATTTTCATACACAACTTCAAACATAATCTTTTCTCAATATATACACAACTCAAACAAAATATTTATCATTCTTGGTTATTCAAATGAATTTCGAAAGGTTTATGTTCATCAACTCATCAGAAGAAGAAGAAGTTACGAGTAGGGATTTGACTTCTTTTAGACAAGCATTGTCATTTATTAAGAATAGACGGTAAAGTGCGTGACCGACGAGAAACATCGTTAGTAGAGATCGTTATGGTGCTCATGATTATTTAATCGGCCCCTATTTTAGTGAGCATTCGATGTAGATGAATATCGTTTTTGTAAGAGGTTCCGAATAAGTCGAGAGTTATTCAAAAGGATAGTTGAAGATGTAAAGGTATTGATCTGAACTCCTTAGTGAAAAAGAAAGTGGGTAGTGTTGATAATACTTCCTTTTGGAATGATACTTGGCTTGATGATTTCCCCTTGAAGCAGCTTTATCCGAGGTTGTATGCGTTGGAAAATGATAAACATGTAAGCGTAGCGACCAAACTTAGGGAAACCAATCTTATTTCTTCTTTCAGGAGAGCCCCTCGTGGAGGGGTAGAAGAAGAGCAATTTCGTCTTCTTGCTGCTAGTACTGATTCCGTCTTTCTGCATATATCAACGATAGATGGTTTGCATCTTGAACCCTCGGGAGATTTTTCAGTCAAGTCAGCTCGTTCTTATATAGATGACTCTTTTATTGCCAACAGTGGGTGACCCTACTAGATGGATTAAAGTTGTTGCTATTAAGATCAACATATTTGCTTGGAGAGTGTGTTTGGACAAGTTACCTACGAGGTTAAACTTATCTCTCCGTGGGGTAGAAATTCCTTATATACTTTTTCCCGTTTGTAGTATCAACGTGAAGTCTACTTCGAATTTTATTTTTTCTTGTCAATTGGCCCTCATATTATGCTTAAACTGTCCTGTTTGTGGGAATTGGAGGTTCAAGATTGTCATTCTTATGCGGATTGGCTCGGTTGGTTCAATAATCTTCGGCTTTCTAAGAGTCTTAAAGATGTGCTGGAAGGCGTTTTCTATGTCATATGGTGGCCTATTTGGAAATATCGTAATCAGGTTCTGTTTGGAAGTTCTTATCCGCGCTTGGAGTTTCTTTTTGATGAGATTGTTCTCTTATCTCATACTTGGTGCTCTAATAGATTAATCGAATTTTGACAGGGTAACTTGGATGAAATGTCCTAGTTCCATTATTTTGTAATTTTTCTAGCTCCTTGCTATTTCTAATAAATCTGTCGTTCAAAAAAAAAAAAAAAAAAAGTAATCATTTTGTATACTTCCCATGAAGTTTAGTTTAAGTTTTTAATATTTATTTTTTATTTTTAATGTAATGTTTTTGATTATATGAATAAAAGTTTAATTTAATTTTTAATTACATTTGCTAAAAAATGGTTGAAAAGTGAGAAGAGTGATGACCATTGTTGGTGAAAGCGGAAAGAAGTGATGATTTGCTGAATGATGATGTAATGACTGAGGTGGTTGGTAATCATTTGATATGTACTTGAAATGCACGATAATTGCGATGAAGTAGAGAACCTATCGACATTAGATTAAGTGTAATAAGGACCCCTCCCCCAATAGACCGACATCTCCCCTGCCATCTCAGCTTTCTCTTTTTAAGACTGCTTCGTGACCAACTTAGTATAACAAGGAGACCGACACCACAAAAAGCATTCTCCACACAAATACATTTTAAATAAACACCACACACAAACAAGCACACAGGATCGGTCGGCTGAGCTACATCGTCCTTGTCACCGAGTCTTTGTCGACTTAGTGTAATAAGTGAGACCAAGTTGGGACGAGTTCTGACCTTGCCATCCGGGGACTCGGTCGCTCAAGCCATACTACACATAGTCCTATGGTTGTGCATACAACTTTAGACATGAAGGTAACTCAATACACTTTCATAGTAAGAGAACCCCTTCGATGTAGTATTTCGATCCATATACCTGGCTAACTCTTCATTTTACAATCACACGAATGAAACTAACCAACTAGATCAAATTTCAAAACACAAAACATTTAATTAGCATATTCCTATTCACATGTCCATATTAAACTTGGAAGTAGAAGATACACAATGTTTTACAACTATTTTAAACTTAGAAGTAGAAGATACACAATGTTTTACATCTATTTTAATGGGTCCTACTACCATTACACCCCCTAGTAAAATTTTAGGGGGTG